>JASAND010020848.1:0-33682 GCA_030248195.1 Trissonchulus latispiculum | reverse complement strand
TGCAACTAATGTTATCCGTAACATTTCGTTTACTGTATGCAATCAGTGTTATGCAATACAATACTGTTATGCAATGGTTTACAGTAGTGTCATCTAATACCATATAATAATAATAATAATAGTCAATGATATTATGCATTGTTTACTGTACATTAGTAATGCCATGTAATAGTCAATAATAATAATAATAATAATAATAATAGTCAATGGTTTACTGTACATTAGCATGTAATTGTCAATAGTGTCTTTAGTGTTAATAGTGTGTTAATATTAGTGTTCTTTGCATTCTTGGTGATTCCATGGGGATACGAACCATTCCGGCACATTCCATTGTTTCACCATAGAATTTCCAATCCATTCGATGAAAACGACGGCACGGTTGTCACATCCCAAGGGTCCAAGGGCCATCGCTGCGTCCAGTCTCGCAGCTTGCACTGTAGGGAAGGTGTCCTGGCTTTCTCTAAGCAAATATTTGCTCTTTGTGTAAATCTTCCATGTGACTCCTTTCTCCTTGGTTCCTCCTTCGAATAATTTGGCCAAGTTGTACTGTTTCGACTTCACCAAGGCCTCGTGGAGTAGGGGCACGATATCTTTGCTCCGCTTCAGTCGCAGTAGGAGATCAAACACTCCATCATATCTGGTTTCGGACTTGATTATATCTCGATAATTCGGGGTTATGCGCCGATGTTCAACCATGTAGTCTGCCACGGGCGCTGGATCCATTTCATCACAAAGAATAACCAAATTGTCTATGATCTTTTCCACAGATGGTGAACCTGAAACAAATAATGCTTAGAAAATCTAACAACTATGAAATGTTCAAACTGTACAACTGCTAAAAATGTGACAATGACTAAAAATACAATCGTTAAAAAATACTATGGCTAAAATATATTAGTTAAAATGTGAATAACTGAAAAAATACAACTACTAAAATACAATCATTAAAAATACAGCCTTAAAATGTTACAATTAAATATCTTACCGGAATTCATTGTTGCGGATGATGTAAAGTATGGTGATTCAAATGTCAATAAACCGGCCAAACTTGCAATATATGTCTAAACTTTGCAGCATTCTTGTGCTAGGTTTCATAAAATACCTGGCATACCTCTATCTTGCATACCCTTGTTCATTAATTATTGAACAAAAGTTGTATTGTCCTTTTCTTTTAACTTTTAGTCTATTCCCAGTTTCACGTAATTGTTGTCACATTACACACAAATTTTCATAGTCACCTTTAATTATTATTAACTAATTAGTTAACCTATAATTATCAACAGGTGACCGAAGTGAGTTCATTATTACTTTATTACACATGCACCATAATTAACCTAATAGGTGTCAACAATCTTGCGTAGACATAAAATTTTCATTTTCAGCCATAGTTGACCTTAATAAACCATTACTAACTAATTAGTTAACTACTAAACAAAATTAGTTGACCGAAGTTAGGTCAACACATGCTCTTTACGTTGACATAAAACTTTTCACATAAAGTTTTCCCAATCTTACGTAATTGGAGACATAAAATTTTCATTTCCAACCCTTGTTTACGTCTTTAATTTCAATGAGACAGGTGCAATCAAACTAGATTAGGCGAATTGGTAAGCTTTGGGAGACAGGTTTGAGTCCTCAGTATGCTATTCATATGAGCCAGCTAGAAGGCAAGGAAGAAAACAATTTTTGAAACAAGCAGGCAGCTAGTAGGGAGAAAGACTTTTGACAGGTTAAAGTCCTCAGTGTGTTATTCATATGAGCCTGCTAGAAGGCAAGCATGAGAGAAATTTTTAAAGCAAGCAGGCTGCTAACAGGGAGAAAGACTTTTGACAGGTTTGAGTCCTCAGTATGTTATTCATATGAGCCAGCTAGTAGGCTGGTAGTAGGGAGAAAGATTTTTGACAGGTTTGCGTCCTCAGTGTGTTATTCATATGAGCCTGCTAGAAGGCAAGGAAGAGAGAAATTTTTAAAGCAAGCAGGCAGCTAGTAGGGAGAAAGACTTTTGACAGGTTTGAGTCCTCAGTATGTTATTCATATGAGCCAGCTAGAAGGGAGAGAAAAAATTTTAAAGCAAGCAGGCAGCTAACAGGGAGAAAGACTTTTGACAGGTTTGAGTCCTCAGTGTGTTATTCCTATGAGCCTGCAGAAAGGCAGCTAACAGGAGACTCATGTCATCTGAAGTACGTAACTACAAATCTTGGATTCCTTAAGTGTTTGTTACATGTCTTCCTTTTCAAGGTTAATACAAAGGTCCAGATGAAGAAATTCAATAGGAGACAAGAAATGGAAAATTTTAGTTGATAAGGGAAGAAAATTTTGCAATAATATTTTTGATCTATACGATGCTGAGATAGATAGGTAAGAATCTATCACCATTGGCAAACAGTCAGGTAAATAAAAAAGTCTGAAAAAAGTTTGAAAATGTTACTTAATCAATTTACGTACTTAATTAGACATATAAATTAAAACACTAATTAGACAGGTAAACAAACTTTAGTCTAGCAAACTTAAAGTTAAATACGTAGGCAATACGTAGGTAAAGCAAATAACACTGTGTTAAAAATTTAGTACAATGTTACAAAGCTAAGCTAAGCTAAAGGGAAAATGGGCCAATAATGACCTTGAGAACATCTGCCTCCATGATTAATGACCTTACCTGTATGATTAATTAGCTCCCATTTGACTCCTGCACACCTGTACAAACAGGTCCCATTTGATGTCTCCTATACTACTAACATGAGTCAGTTTGCTTTTAAGGCTGTCACACTTGCTGTACCTTAAAACTCATTTCAAAATGTTCTTTCCCAGGATCCGTTTACAGCGCAAGTTAACAGCAGAACGAAAATTATTACACTCATTGAACCCACCAAGCAAATTTTCTAATTCGTGCTCGAAAAACTCATTGAACTGTTGCTACGTGATCCCCTGTTCATCAATAATGTGCATTTATTTGTCCTCTGTTTAAGCTGATAGAGCAAAGAGCATCAAGACCAAGGCAATTGTCAATGAAAGTGCCACTGACCGACTAATCCGGGAGTTGAAGGAAGAAAACAGGAAGTTGCAGGAGCAGCTGGCTGGTGGAGGCGGAGTCGCTGTTGCAGGCGGAGGAGATGCAGGTGATGGTTAAATGATCAGAATTAATTACATAATGACTATTAATTAATTTCTATGTACACACGTTTACTGCATTAACTGCTTAATGTATGCATAACTGCAGCTGCACTACATATTTGGAGATTTTAGACAGTATACTATAACTGGTATATATTTCATATACTTAACTTATGGTGATTGGAAAATAAACGGTTACCTAATGATATACTGGAACCTACAGTCTTCTTTATTATAATGGTAATCAACTCAAACATAATCAGAAAACAGTCTACATCCAGGTATCTAAATATAAATAGTGCGACGTATACCAAGTACTGTACTTTACCACTTGTCGCTTCACTCTAAAGCTCAATAGGAGCAGATGCAGAAGGTACAATATTTTAGCGGAAGCGTAATGCTTTTAGTCATTTCATTATACAGTGTATTTCATTGATGAAATCTTTGATGTTTACCGCAGATTTTTTTATTTAAACGTATATTCTCCTGTCACTGTTTTTAGAAGTTGACGAGCTACGACGTCAGTTGGAGGAAAACAAGAGAGAAATGGAAGAGATGGAAAGAAGTTGGCAAGACAGGCTGGCTGAAGAAGCGGGACGGGGAGGTGTAAGTACATGAGCCGATTGAACCTATCGATAAATGAGTAATACGAACGCAAGCAACACTTTGATAGCTTTATTCTTTGGCAGTTGCTGCTAAATGTTACTCATCTAAGAGTAGAAAACAGATTACGTAAAGGACATAACAAGGCCAAAGGTTTCATGCTGACTGACTGATTTCCACATCAACAATTTGTAGTACAAATACCATGATACAGTATAATCAGGCTCCTAAGTTACGTTATTGCTGTCATTCAAGATTCATTCAAGATTAAATCTTTCAAGAAATTAAGTTAACTTGTCAATTTAGCTCGCCAATATTTCGGTAACCTTTGTTTTTACATTTAAGACTATTCATATTTAGGTAATAATGGGGAGAGATGAGCAGGATGCGAAGCGGAAAACGACGCCACATTTCTGGAATTTGAATGAAGATCCCGCATTAACCAACATGATCATTCATTTCATTGCATCTGGTACGACAGGAGAGCCTCATGAAATTGCTCACTAGCTGTTTCCGTCCATATGTTAGCTTGAAGATAGAAACAATTAAATCTGAACTTTCTTGGAAAAATTTGTAGTTTTGAGAACAGTGATTCTAGAAGGTTTTAATCACTCAAATTCGGATAGTTTTATTACAAGTCTAGAAAATATTGCTTTTGTGTAATAACAAAAATGTTTTTGTAACAGGAGAATCCAGGGTCGGAAGTTCCAAAGGCAATCCGCCGCCAGCAATTCAGCTGAACGGAATGGGGTATGTTAAACTAATGTCGCGAATTGTAACGAAATATATATGAACAAAATAACCTCAATTAATAATATTATATTATTACTCAATTATATTATTACTCAATAATATTATTACCTTAACATGCATGACAAAACCCGACTGCAGATTTGTTGCACGAACTTGAATACGCAATGTTGAAAGTACTTTTGTGTTCATTCAATCTCGTTAATTGGTCTTGGTAAAAAGCTGGCGCCGCACAACCCATTTCACTTTGCTGAACAGCTAACGCGTTAATAATTCATTAATAATAATAATAATAATAATAATAATAATAATAATAATAATAATAATAATATGGTATTGCTTATAACTACAATCTATTTTCATTGCAGCATCCAAAACGAACATGCGAAAATTCGTAACAACAGCAACAAAACAATTTCCCTGATTCCCTTGTCAGGGGCGCGCATCCTTGTCAATGGTAAAGAAGTTACCAAAGAAAGAGAGCTTCTCCACAATGATAGGTAAAGCTTCAATTAAAATTTTCCGTTTTCCGTTTTTGTTTTTAAGTTTCCGCTTTTAATTCCCAACATCAATATCCCAATTCTTTAGGTAGCAATAATGTTTATCTGGCAATTTTGATGCTTTTAGAGTTCATTTCGGTGGGAACCATCTGTACGTTTTTGCTCATCCACAAGATCTTGAGAAGCGGAAGGCTAAGGGAGAAGTAATCCCCACCATTACCTACGACTGGGCCCAAGGAGAGATCGCGGAATCGCTTGGGATCATGGGTTCCAGAAGCGGACCGCGCTCTAAAGGTAATCTACGAATAATCCATCAGAATCTAGACGGTTACAATACTCGTACTCCCATGTTTCCTCTGTAATTGGATACCTACAGTTTGGCAAAATTTTTATAGTGGGTTTATAAACTAAATGTTATTGAGCAGCATTTTAAAGTATAAAGTTTAAACTTTTAAGTTTAAATCATTTAGATGATATTATTCTGGAGGAAGAACTGATAAAACTAATTCCCATGGTCGCGCAAGCCGCAGCAATGAGCACTGAGCTGAAGAAGAATGCTTATTTTGAACCAGTTCTAGTAGCACCTCAAGCCAGAGGATTGAAGCACGGGCCCACTGAGGTACATCAGAAACCCTTATAGCAAGAGTACATACGTATAATTGCAGTACATATAGCAAACAATCATAGAGAGTCATTATCTTATAGAAGATTGTACAATCACCTTTATAGTGTAATTATGCACTCTTGCTTTTGTAGTAAAGAAAATAATAGAAATCGAGAAATCAAAAAAATTAGCACAAAATTTTGCAAGATAAAATTGTAAGCAAACAGTCACTGACTAGCAACTTTGTCCACTGGCAAGGTAGTCAGTCAATAAAGTTTGGTTTATTTCAATAAATTAGTGGTAGCATAAATTATTATTAAAGCATTATGATGAGTAAATAATGATAGCATAGCATTATGATTTATGAGTAAAGACGGGTTCATTAGATTCAACTTTCAATGTTTTGCTCCATGATTTTGTTCAATGTTGTAGATATATGTGAAAATGACAAATCTAGAAAATAACAACGAATTTCTCTGGGAAAAGAATAAGTTTATTAACAGATATTATGGAATGCAGGAACTCTACCAAAACTACATGGATGGTTACGGGAACTGGGATGTTCCAAAGGTATGGAAATTGTTTACTGAGTACAAGGTCGTCGTCAGTCCTCAGGAAAAAAAGCTTTGTGTTAGAAATGTTGAACAGCACAGAAATTTCACGCAAGCACGCACTGTTCACAGCCAAACCTGTGGCATTTTAAAGCGCTATGTTATAATCATTCTACTATAGCCTTAAACTATTAAACTTTCTAATAACTACGAATTTGGGAGACTGGATCCGTTGTGTTAAGATTAAATTTTTTGCAACTTCTGCGTCTGTTTTAACAGGACCGCGATCCATTCTACGAGTCACCGGATAAGGAAGTTTGGATAGGAAACGTTCATGTCTATCTCCAAAGCTTGGCCTACATGGTGGAACTGGACGAGCAGCTCCCCATCACTGACTACAAAGCCAATGAAAGGGGACATCTCAAAGTGGAAATTGTGCCGTGTTCGGTTGACGGACGTGAATTAGTAGGAGAATATGTGGAAGGACCGCAGGAACTGGTAAGTCTTCCAAAATCAATATCCAGAATCAGTGCTACTAATGGTAACTGTGTACTGTGACTCACAATGTGCATGTAACGACAAGCAGCTAACCAGCAATGATATCAGATGGCATTAATTAGTGAATCAAATGTGTTTTGCCCAAACTCCAAGCATCCACACTCAAAAGTCAAGATTAACACAACATTTCGGCACAATACTGTGAGTGGGCGAATGATTGAGATCGGATAAAACTTTCATAGCACAATGAGATGGAGGCATATATTAGTTATTTAATATTTTAATTCAGTCATAACTGCTGTTCTTCTATTGGTAATGTTTTATTAGTTAGTGAGACAAATTAACGAATTTTTACGACGAATTTAAGGTTGGACGAACGATCAATTTCAAAGTGAAGATTCACGATGCTGTAGGATTGCCCAGGAAATTTATATCAGTAAGGAGGAAATAGTAAATAAATAAACAAAGCTTGTACAGCTTTAACTAATAAACAAGCAAGTGGATAAACAAGCAACCAAACAAATAAGTAATAAAGCAACGCAGTATATATTAAAACAAGCACGCAATATATTGTGTTTAACGCTTGAATATTAACTACATGCTAACTTTTTAGCTGTATCTAAAATAGTAATAAAAATAACAACTGTTTTTATTACTTTTCAGGGTTTAAATTGCTTTTAATTGCCACAACCACATACTGTTTAGGTTACTTTATTTTTAGTCTCAATGCAAGTACAAATTTTATGGAGCAGACCACGAAATAGCAACTGGAGAACAGTCCGGGACTAATCCCAAATATAAGCACGAAAAGATGCACTCATTCCAGCCAGTTACACAACAAGTAGGCCTACTCGATTACTAAAATATTTAACATCATTATACTGAATCTGCACGTCACATACCGACAACAATTCCATCACGAAAATCTTAACAGTTACAATTCCAGAAGTAATATAGCAACAGAGCGCTGAAAACGAGGATTTTACAGCAATCTTAGACACTAAACTATTTTTAGCTAATTGACTACCTACGTGAAAGTGCCTTGATAATTGATGTCTATGGCAAGCAGAGCGATAAGAAGGTAAAGGATGCCAAGATCCCAATGGCATCCTTAGGAGGTGGTGATCATAAGGCCAGAGCGGATAAGATGGAAGCTAAGGTCGACAGAGTCAACGCACTGCTTGCCGATGCAGAACAAACTGGATCAAAATCTGTCTCGGTACACTGTTAACTTTACCGTTTTTTGTTTATAATAAAAGTGACACTGACAATTTGAGGAAATATGTATTTACCCTAGAAATGATAGAGAAAATGATAGAAAACAAACCAATATATCTGTGCGTAAAGAAAGTTGACATTGGAGGTTTTTACAACCTTCCCTACTCTTTCTACACACTTCCAACACAGAAGCAAGGAAGCTGGCGCATAGAGCCATAGCGACTGTTATCAATTTATCTGAAAATTGAGACAAATTACAAATATTACAAAGTAGACAGCAGACATTATTAAAGACAAATTACAAAAACAAATCGTTATTCTCGGGACCATAGGACAAGACTGAAACCAAACAAACGTGGGGTTTCTTGCGCAATTCCCCCCAGCCCTAACTTTTGATTTTTTGACCAATAACTTTGAAATTTTGTATGGGTGCATACTAGAGGCTGATGAATTCAAAAATTCAAAAATGTTAAAATTTAAAAAAATTTTAAAACTTAAATTTTAGTTTAATAAGGGGGACCAAAAGGAACCGAAAAAATTGTTTCAAAAAATTTTGCTGAAAACGTGCATCCAGGTGCATACATGTGCATGCATGCTGAGCACGAATCCTAAATCCGTTTTCGATATAGCTTTTCGTTAGCTCAGGATAAGCTTACATCTTAAGCTTACAACATTAGCTTATTTTAAGCTAACGAAAAGCTTTATCGAAAAACGGATTTTGGATTTGTGCACAGCACTCCTGAAAACCCCTGTATGCATATTTCTAGCAAAATTTTTCCAAAAAATTTTCCGATTCCCCTTAGTCTCCCGTTACCAACTAAAATTTAATTTTTTAAATATTTTTTGAAATTTTAAAATTTTTGAATTTTTGAATTCATCAGTCTCTAGTATGCACCCATACAAAACTTCAAAGTTATATATTGGTTAAAAAATTAAAAGTTAAGCCTGGGGGAAATTGCGCAAGAGACCCCAAACGTGTTCAGATTCACCATAATTTTACATTGAAACATTCTATAGACACTATCTATATCCAGTATATATTTTAGGTAAAGTCATTGCGCAAGGCCTTGAAAGACAAAGACACGGAAGATGGTCCGGTGATGAACGGAGACGTTTCAGATGACGATGGGAAACGAAGTCGAGCTGGAAGCCGTTCCGGAAGCAGAGCCAGTCGGGCCGACAGCGCGAAACGTCGAGGAGACAGTGCTAAAAGTCGGGACGGAAGTGCGAAAAGTCGGGATGGGAGTGCTAAGAAAAAACCGAAAAACGGAAAGGATAAGCATAGGGGGAATAGCAAATCGCGAAAAGCCGAAGACCATGATTCTGGCGAAAAGAAGCGACACCGAAGCAACAGCAAATCTAGATCGAAAGGAAGCAGTAAGTAGGGTATTTAGAAAACTGCAATTTTTTCCATGGGTTTCCGTGGATCTCGGCCTGAAGACCTTGACTTAGTTTTCAACATGCACATCGTTATAATTATAAATCTTGGTTACATCACAGTTGCAAAATGATTATTTACATCCAGGTGATACTTAGTCATCACCGCTAAAGCCGTGCTACAACACAATCGACTATTAGCGTAAAGCAAAGCTCCCTCCCCCGTAAATTTTACTGACATAACCTCAAACCGTCCTATGTATATGAGCCCACGTCGCACTCGTTCACTCACTTTAGCAGTTAGCATAGACGACAATGCATTGGTGAGAATGTTAGAATTCGTACAGTCCCCTATTTGTGAAGTGGTATGGTCCAAGCTTCCACGCTAACACATTCCTGTACAAAATATAATTCTAACCAGTGACTCGGTCCCCAAATATTTAGGTCCTGTAAAATAGGCGATACGGCATCCAGATCCAGAGCGTAGTTTTTGCGCCGACTATATATATTGCTTAATTCTCTTGGTAATCGTGGGTAATTTCAGACCAACCTATCAAATTATATGATTGTATTGTACTGCAAGAGTTCTTGTTCTTTTAGGAGCCGACGCTTGATAGCCATGTGATGAACCGAAATTAATACAAATTGTGGAGAACCTTATTAATACAAATTACTCTATACAGATATGATCAGTAATGTTAGCGACAACTCTTGTACAGCACCGAGCACCATATTGATGTTACAAATGTAAAAACACCAATTCAATATTATAATTCAATATTCAATATTAAACACAACTACAGAGCTACCTATATTTTTTTCCTATTTAATTTGCTTTATTGAATTGGTGTATTCTTCCAAAATTTATGTTCTATTTATAATATCTTTCTCTGACTAAATATATACATACGACACTTGCTTATTTATGAAGTATATTTGGAAGCAGAGTTGGAAGCGGGTAGAGTCAGGTCGGGTAGGGTACGGGTCAAAACTTTTGACGCACTTCAACCCGCAGGGTAAGTGGGTTGAAGTTTTACTTGAAAATTCATATATATTTATATAATGGGCAAACTTTTCCGCTAATTTTCAATTTTGGAACAAGAAACTTTTAATTAATGAGAAGATGGTTTTTTAAAATTGAATGACTTTTGCTTAATTCGGTCAGTTCCCAATTGAAACGCTGATTTTCGCTTAAATTTTTGACAAACTAAATCAAAACCAATTTATGGACATTTTATAACAACTCTGTCCAGTTGACGAGTCAAGTGGGTTTTCTTTAGCCGAAAGCTGTTAGCTGGTGCGGGTCAAGTGGGTGCGGGCCAAGGTTATAACCGGGCCGCGCGTACCCTCAGGCCAAATTTTTGACCCGCTTCCAACTCAGTGTGGAAGGAAGCGTGGATGGATAAGACCAGTGGCGCACCCAGGCTTTTCTGACAGGGGGGGGGGGCGGCAAATTAATTTCTACACATGTTTTACATGCTTTGAAAACAAATTGGCTTCACTGATTGAGTTAGTTAAGCACAATTAATCATTCTTAGAAATGCTAAAGTAGGGGCCCTGGGGGGCGCAGCCCCCCAGAAGTTGAGAATTTTTTGCATTCTACGCGTGAAAGCATTTTTTTCTGACCACTCTTTGCTGTTTCAAAGGATCATAGTTGTCTTCTCTTCTGGCTGGCGTTCTGGTTTCACTAGATAAGAACCGATAAAACTCAAAACTAAGCAACGCAACGAAGCTATGAGACAACTAGAAAAGGGCGGGGGTCTGGGGGCGGCAGCCCGCAGCTAAAAGTTAGAGCTCTTTTTAAGAAGTTTCACCAGTTTGCAAATTTTTAGAGTCATTCTGTGGTTAGCGAAAGAAACATCTATATACATGTAGTAGTAGTAGTAGTAGTAGTAGTAGTAGTAGTTTAATCAACCAACCAAAGAATACGTAGCAACGCATAGTATTACAATTTAGCATATAAATGACAAAACAAAAAAGTGGTTATAGACGCATCATTGCACAATATTGTAGGTTGAAAGGAGCAAGGTGGGCCGATTATCCGGCTGCTAATCCTCGCCCCTTGGTGAAGTTCAAAAATGAAATAGCAGCGAGACGGCTTTTAAAAATTTCAAGATTTTTTGCTGAAACAACGAAATCATCCAAAGAATTCCAAATTTCAATCACCCTTTGATTGAAAAAATATTTTCTAACGTTTAAACTTGTTCTTTTCATGAACAACTTGCTAGAGTTACCTCGCATAGAAGGATTTCGAGTGTACTCAAAGAAATCATCAAACGACAGTTGTACCAGACCATGAATAATTTTATACACCATAACCATATCCTTATATATCCTCCTTTCTTCCAAGGAAGGCAAATTTAGTTTATTTAAACGTTCAGCATAAGATAAATTTCGAAAACCAGACAACTTTCTGGTAAAAAGACGTTGGACGCGTTCTATCAAGTCAATGTCTTTAAGCAAATAAGGTGACCAAACTTCAGAACAATATTCAAGTTTTGGCCTCACATATGCTTTGTACAGTTTTATCATAAATTTTGGATTTCTATTTCGAAAAGCTGAAAAGATCAGGTTAACTTTTCTAAAACCAGCTTTTGCAATATCATTGCAATGCATAGAAAATTTTAGATCGCTAGATATTCTAACACCAAGATCCACAAAATTGGAAACATTATCAAGTTGCTGAGTACCGAGAACGTAAGTCATTCTGGGATTTAAATGTCCCAAATACATAACAACACATTTAGATAAGGCTAAAGATAGTTGAACATAAGTGAAAGCCGGCCACTCCGCCCGCCCCGCCCCATATGCTTTTCTAAAAACACACAAAGATTGATTAATTCGCGCCGAAGGCGCAAAATCTTTTTGTTTTTTCTGCCTTTTCTCCTTTCTGCTTTTTAATTTTTCTGACCTTCGAAACCTGACAGGGGGGGCGGCCGCCCCCCCCGCCCCCCCTTGGGTGCGCCCCTGTGGATAAGACTCAGCAAGGAATTTCGAAGTTTCAATAATTTTGAGTACTAAACTACAATTAGGCTTGTGCCGTTAAGAAATTTCTCGGGCCGGTCTCGGGTCAAACTGTTTCTTCGGTTCGGGCTCGGCTCGGGAACGGCCCAAAGCCCGAGTCAAGGACCCAGCGGCCCGAACCAATTCACGACCCGGACAACCGACTCCCGGACCGACTCATGGCATGGACCCTTGGTCAGGGCACGCCTGACAGACAAGTTATGAGGTCCAAACTACTTTAGTTGTTTCCAAACCAAGGGCGCAACCTACATAACCAACCCAAATATCTCAAGCTGGTAGAAAAACTAGATGATATAAAATATGACCCTAAGTTTATGCTAGATGATATATATAAAATATGACCCTAAGTTTATGTAAGCACCACTCTACTTCGGGACCAACCTATCTGTTCAAATGAGTAAACATAAGCTGGGCCAAAAATTCATCGTATGTCCATTATTAACAAGAAGAGTAAGCCACTAGAGGGCTTCTCTTCACTGCATTGCGTAACGGTGCTCCGACCACAATACGCGAATGTTCCCCCGTTTGGGGGGGGTCGACCAAATCGACATTGCATACCCCCCATTCTCCATTTGGTGGGGGGGTAGCCAACAGCCAATAAGAATCAGCAAAACTTGGCCTGCTTGAGCGACCCCCCCCCCAAACGGGGACCTCTTTCAGCGACCCCCCCCCAAAACGGAGACCACTTTCGGCTACCCCCCCACGAAACGGGGACCACTGTCGACTACCCCCCCCACCAAACGGAGGGGGTATACCTGTCGACCCCCCCCCAAAAGGAGGAACATTCGCGTATTGTGGTCGGAGCACCGTTACACAATGCCAAGAAGAGGAGCCCTCTAGTGGCTTACTCTTCTTCTAATATAAAAGGAGAAAATCATGGACTCTTGGTGACACTCTTCCCAATCTGGTCAGCAATTCCAAAATTATTCCTAACAGGATAGGAATGCTTGGAGTAATTTGCCAGTTGTGAACCAACTCTGCGCTTAAAAAAACTTCGTACTCTTAAGGGGGGGGTCGCGAATTTTCGACCATCTCCGATTTTTCTCATTTTCACATATTTTGTAGTCCCCATGGGTCCCCAAAACAAGACAGTTGCGTTTGTTGCAAAACTTTCCCTATCATTGGCAATAGTCCTCCAAAGGTGGCCCCGGCATGTGTTAAACATAGGAAAATGAAAAAGTTAGGAAAATTTCGCGGTAACCAAAAGTTTGAGCGCTGTGCAAGAGAAAACGAGCTATAGCTGGGCAAAATGTTAATCTGGACTAGGTAGCGTGTTAATATCTATATGAGGTATTTTTGTGTTAGCTCAGCGATTTTCTAAAAATTTTCAAAGTTGGGTGAAGCCGGTTTTTGCCCAAATTTGACGTACAAAAACGTCACCAAAGAAATGTTTCGTCGTGGCCTGAACTAACCGTTTACAGCACAGATTTCGCGTATAGATATTAACACAGTACACGAATAGAGGTTCAATTTCCATACGCAAAATCCATGCTGCTACTTGTGGATAGTTCATACTTTTGGTTACCGCGTTGGCGTTTTCCCTCAAAATACATCATTTTCTCAATTTTTTTGGATATAATGGCCCATAAGTCGGGTGAAATCCGAGCTATTCCAACCAAATTCGGTGTGCCAGTTTGCACATATGAAAGGAAGATGTGCGCTAAATTTAACTGCAATTGCTGGTGTTTAACTGTGGATGCATGCCTTAGTCCGATGACGGAAACCTAGAGTCAAAAAATCGCAAATTTTCAAATTTTTTAAATACAGCCAAATTTTATATCAAATTGAAGCTCTCGATGTCCTGAACATTTTATCTTCTTGCACCAAGTCTCTACAAAGCAGTATGAGAAAGTTAAGCCGCATTAAAGTTTGAAGTAAATAACAGTCGGAAGGAGCTTGATCAAATGGTTCAAACTCCGTTTCTCGCTCGTTGCTTGACGTATCATTGTCATTTGCACAGCAATAAATAGCCCAAGATAGAGGCTTCAATTTGATGTATTGACCATAGCGTAGTCTTTTGTCATCCTATGAGTACACGTCTTCGAAGCCCTTAGCGAGGCATAGCGGCGTAAATACTAAATTGTAGGGATTTGAACTGCAATATCTCTTAACTGGATTGACCCTGGACTCTAAAAATGTGTCTTGTTTTTGGACACATATGGGGGTATATTACACCCGAAAATGAGCGAAATCGGTGACTATAAAATTTGGTACCCGGCGACCCCCCCCCCTTAAGGTGCTGGTTTCCTTTCGGGTATTTTTTACTCCAACGGCTTTAATCCTTTACGCAAAGGGCTAAAACTTACTAAATAACCTATTTCCGTGCTCTTTAACATTTTAGGACCAGTCCCGTATTCTTAGGCCAAAAGATAAGAAAGTTTTGGCTTTGGCCTTAAGCTCCCAGTAGGCAGACAAGACACGGGATTGGTTGGTATGGCTGGAAAGAGGACTCGAAAATGAACATTTTTGCTCTTACAACCTTTGAGCTATCTCCAGTGGTTAGTATAAGCAAAAACTGTTTTTAAGGTCAAAAAATGGCCATTTTCGAGGAAATCAGTTTTTTCAAAATTACTGCCACATGTTAAGGACAAAATTGGCTTAGTTATACTCAATCGATACATCGTCCAAATGCACATTTATGAATGCCTATTAGCCGGACTTTATTGCTTTCAGCTAGAGATTTGGCCGAAAAACCATTTTGGCAAAACTGCTATTATTTTGTTTCGAACATCGATTTCTCAAAAACTACTCGACGGATTTCGGAGATTTTTGGCAGAATCGAAATTCGCACTTCTGCGGAGGGACGTTTTTCTTGGTTTGCGCTAAAACATATTGAGTAGCTAGAAAACTCAATGCGAAGTTGCTAAATTTCGTGTTACTGTGCATTTGGCCGATTTTCTCGACCGTTAAGACCTGCTAAGCCAAATCCAAAAAACCGTCCCTCGGCCCATATGTCCTTCATTCTCCAGTGGTTAAGTCAGTATAAGCAAAAACTGTTTTTAAGGTCAAAAAATGGCCATTTTCGAGGAAATCAGTTTTTTCAAAATTACTGCCACATGTTAAGGACAAAATTGGCTTAGTTATACTCAATCGATACATCGTCCAAATGCACATTTTATGAATGCCTATTAGCCGGACTTTATTGCTTTCAGCTAGAGATTTGGCCAAAAAACCATTTTGGGAAAACTGCGATTATTTTGTTTCGAACATCGATTTCTCAAAAACTATTCGACGGATTCCGGAGATTTTCGGCAGAATCGAAGTTCGCACTTCTGCGGAGGGACGTTTTTCTTGGTTTGGTCTAAAACGCATTGAGTAGCAAGAAAACTCAATGCAAAGTTGCGAAATTTCGTGTTACTGTGCATTTGGCCGATTTTCTCGACCGTTAAGGCCTGCTGAGCCAAATCCAAAAAAAACGTCCCCCGGCCCATATGTCCTTCATATCGTGGCACAAGAAGAACTTTTGACCGATTCTTCAGTTTTGAGAAATCGATGTTCAAAATCTTTTGGTCCATATTCATCCTGTTAGATGTCAGCCAGCATGTCAGAAAATTTCTGCTATTTTTTGCTAATTTTGCCAGTTCTTTAAGCTCATGTGAAGGTACAGATAATAAGGGTTTATCTTCAGTAGTCAGAATTTCATATATCAGAATTTCATTAGTCAGAAACTAACTTTTCAAACTTTCATTAGTCCATTAGTCAGAATTTCATTAGTCAGAATTTAGGTTTTTGAAATAATATAAGTTGAACTTTCATTTGTCAGAATTTCATAAGTCAGAATTTCATTAGTCAGAATTTCATTAGTCAGAATTTAGTTAGTCAGAATTTCATTAGTCAGAATGTAGTTAGTTTGTCAGAATTTTGCAGAAAAGCACAGTTCTTCCTGGCGCAAAGTGTAACAAGATGGCTGATCTTGATGATAATTTCATAAAATGATTTCTAGTCGACATAAATATGTGTCTTGGCTCTACCACCAGCAACGAGCAAAACTTTCTTTTCAAAAGGGTTCCCCAACAACTGGATTGGTTCCGTCTACATCTACTTTCATTTTACAGACAGGAAATGACGATAGGCTGTTTCGTTTGACTTCTAAAGAATCAGAATGGCGAAGAGTAGGTACGTAATAGCTGTTGGATTATGTAATCTTGGTATAGCGCAAAACATTAGTGGTCTTTTTGAGTCTTTGTTAAGAGCCTCAAAAGAGTTGATTTTAGCTCTGCTCAAAAACTACTCTCCCCTACTTTATCGGGAAAGGTCCTAAGACTGTGCAGCAACGTGCAAAATTTTGAAGAAACAAGAAAAATAAAATTCTGACATACGAAATTCTGACTAATGAAATTCTGACTTATGAAATTCTGACAAATGAAAGTTCAACTTATTTCAAAATTTAAATTCTGACTAATGAAATTCTAACTAACGAAATTCTGACTAATGAAATTCTGACTAATACGATTCTGACTGATGAAAGTAGACGATAATAAGCTTTAAAACGATGTATAAAGCTCTTTGAAACTCCCAAAATTGCGAAAGTTATAGCGTTTCAAAAAAATCACCACAAAAGCACTGCACAAAAGGATAGCACCACCTTAAGCCTATTTGTATATTGACTTCCTTTTTACACAGGCCAGCAATTATATGTCAAGAATTTTGTGCCAGCCAGCGGAAATCGTCAGCGACCAGGGCCCAGTTTCATAAAAATGCTCTCGAGTTCTCGAGTCTAGTAGCTAAACTACGCTGGAAGTTTTCCAGATCCGCAAGTCGCATTGCAAGCCACGCTGAAAAAGTTCTCAAGTTCTCGAGTCAAGTTCTCTGGTCGATTTTGACCAGAGACATTTTTGCCAACTTGAGACGTACTCGAGAAATTTTTGTAAATTTAAATTTATAAATAGTTTCCTCCTACTTCAATAGTTTGCACAGTTGACCAAATAAATCACCATAAAATTGTCCGGAGATATTTACATACAATTTTTACTGCGGAAGAAGTTGTTGTCACTGAAACTGACCACTCGAGAACTTGAGAACTCGAGAAGGTTCTTTATGAAACTGGCCCCAGAACTTCTCGTGTCACCACAGGTGCAGTAGTGACGAATCGTTGCTGTAATCGTTCATAATAACCTACCGTATCTAGTTTAATGTAGTGGTGGGTGCATTGCACAGGATCACTCAGACTCAACGTTTATTATCATAGTTTTCCGGAGCTATCCTTGGACTCTAACTGCTATAGTGCTATCGACTAAAAACTTGATTACTACATTACTTTCCAATATTGCACTTGATGCCATCATTCCTAATTAAAAATACCGAGCCAACTACTTCAGACGAAAACTGAAAACGAGTTTACATGTTTGTACAATGGAAAACAGAAAATCAAGAACAGAACAGAATATAGTACAATAAAAATCCGCTTTTGCTACCTCAGTGCACCATTTATGCCATTCCCCCAAAATAAAACCTAGTACTCCTTCTTCATGGAATTGAAGTTAATGTTTCAACTTCATAACAAAAACATAAAAAATGAAACCAAAAACGATGTCGAGATTGCCACATAGACTAGAACCCGCAGAGAGGTTGGCAGAATGTTTCAGCTCCTAGTGTTTTAAACCAGCTGGTTCGCAACGGCACTTATTAGCTAACCCGCCTCCAAAAATGGGACGGCAATCAACTAAAAAAAGAAATTTACTTTTTCATTCATCAGTTTTTGCAACATTTTTGTCTTTTGGGTCTGTGTTCAAACTTTTTAAGTCTTGTGAACAGATAAATAAATGGCAAGCACTGTTTGCATTAGACATTTACTGTTAACAACTTAAGGTGGTGATTTGTTTTGGAGACATCAACTTTGAACCTTTATTACTCATTCATTCCTTGGAGTTAAGAACACATTTCTATATCGAAATGAAGCTAAACATTTTCTCTTTCTATTGTTTCAATTTTTTCCTGAGGCGTCGGCCATATCTTTTGATTCCACTATCAAATAGCTGGGGACCCTTTTTTAATTATTATGAAACCGATCTTCGTTATAAAGCAATTGCCTAAAATGTATGCGCAACCTGGATTTTGCCTACTTTCCCCAACTTTGGCAAGCGACCACTTTAGCTAGACAGCAGCAATCGGGGCAACTAAAAAAGGGTTCATGGGTATTTTTGTGCAAAACACGTCCAGTAAGTGGCAACCCTCTAGCTTGCATAGTAAATGCTCCACAATCACTGGAAAAAATTTGGTCACGTTTTTTCAAAAACTACATTTTTATGATAGCACCCATAGCACCCATAGCACCCACGCGATAGCATTTAGAAAATTACAATGCCACGATTGATCGACCTCGACGAGATCTTCAAATTGACACCCTTAGTTTAATTTTACGGCTTGCGTAGCTCAAGAAATGGCGGATTATTTGATTTCTGCAAAAATGAGAAGTTTACAACGCCAAAATAAGAAAATCCGCTATATCTCACTATAGACAAAAGCTAGAAAGGTGCTCAAAAAGCAAACATGTAGAGCTCAACTAGAACTTTCGAGTGAATATAATGATAGCTATGCAACTACTGTCTAAGTGTCAAACATCGGTAAAACAGGCCCTGAACGGAGACGTCGAAGTTTTGAAGCGGGATTGTACGGAGGATGTTAGAATGCTAAAAGAACTTATTTTGGAAAGTTTCGTTAAATTTCATCTTGATTTGGGTCGGATTAACCAACAATATGTGCCCAAAAAGAATCACCACCTTAAATTGGTGGACATAAGATTTGCCAGCCCGACCCAAATAATGCTTGAGCTCGCACCAAATGAAAAATTCATCATGTTTACAAGTACAAATAAAAATATTATGTAGAAACACTAGGCCATTAGGTACATAAATAAAACAATAGCGACACATAATGGTAAGAATCTGGCAGCATGCAGGTTCTCTGATATCAGCGCCTAACCCATGCTCTGCACCTGCGCGTCCTCCCGTGCAAATGCTCACTCACTCGTTGCAAATGCTCACTAACTCGTATGTTATACAAGTGTTGAAGCTCAAACACAGAACGACTTTGCTGGGTGTATGGACCATTAACTTACAGAGCATGGCTCAGGCTCAGCAGTTAACGGAAAATCTGCCGGCGGTCAGACTCTTATCACGGGGTACTCTTTATACAACTAGAGAGCATACAGTAAACGGTTTACAATTATGCTAACTACGTAGCAAACAAAAACGGGTCTACATAACTGTAAAGCTGTTCTGGTGAATCAGAGTCATGGCGGATGCCGTCGTTTTGTGGACTGAAAAAACAAAACAAAAAATTACACACAACTCAGGGTCATTTTCAAGCTGTGGGCTAACCGGCAAAATTAACTGCATCCTTTTCGTGCACAGTTAAAAGAGATAAACAGCCCTTATTACGATATGTGCTAAATCCAACATAATCTCACTTTGGTAACACGGATACAATGTGATACAAAGATTCGACGGATTCTTTCTGCCAATCGTGAGATTTGACTGACACACGCAAAAATTACCAAAGTTTCAGATGAAATAACTCAACAACCGTGAGACTTCAGACTTTACCTACGTCCTGTAATCGCAATTAACTGTCCACTTCCAGTATAATGAAGTTATAATATGAACAGATGAGATTTTTTGCCAATTGTTTAAAGTTCGTTCAAATGTTTATTACAATATGACTCAGTAGTGTTGTTGACCGGCCGAAATTTTCGTCGGCCGGCCGGCCGTTCTTTGGCCCAACCGGCCAGATACGCCAGCTGACGAATCAAAGACTATAAAATGGTCGGCCGACGGACGCACGAGCCACGAGTGCAGCAAGAACACGATACCAGGATATGAAAATGCATCAACGTGATTCAAAATTGATTTGAGAAAATTCTGATAAACCGCTAAAATATAAGCGCGGCCAATTCTGAGACGACCGCCTGGCCGGACTGCCGGCCGGCCGAGTGCACCTCTTGGTTGGCCGGCGGCCTGCTGGCCGTTTTCTACCCGGTCAGTCAACAACACTATTCCGCAGTTGAAAGACTTTTCTAAAGAAATTGACTCCAACTTCGTTAAGAATAGCAATCAGTCGCAAACCGATACAACTTACGTTGGCAGTGAACTGAAATCAGGACTAGGAATATCTAAGTCTTCCTGTAAGATTCTAATGTTTCTGACCGCACCCAGGAAATCTGTGAGCGGAACTGACTGAGGAGGGTCAGGGAAAAGATCATAACGAACACCAACAGTTGAAAGGCATAAATGGCGAGGGCAGGAATCAAGCTAATCAAACAAACATGTGTAAAGAGTTTGCAGTCACATAGTTTGCAGTCACATACGACTGATTCAATTAAAATTTTGTTAACGAATATTTACCAAAGACAATCAAATAATTCAGATTAGCATAAAATTCTATAATCTTTTAAACATCACAACTCACAAACTGTTGTAGAGAGTGATTGGATGTTGATGTAACACCTTCCAAAAATTCCAAAACATAACAGGTATAACGATCAATAATATACACTCCGATGGAGTGGTCCACGTGATGCTGAAATAAAGAGACAAAAACTGGAATCCTAAAAAAACAAATTATTTCAACCGTAAAGATAAAATCTAATAACCTCTCATGGCCAACAGCTATAAATATTCCATTTCATAAGGTTATCTATCTCTTTGTGTGTTCTGTAATCTGTAATTTTCGATGACACTACGGGGCGGTAGACTGATATTTTAACATGGATCACTGAACTCCATACCGAGTGACCGTGTAGCCGAATGATTAAGGCGCCGGACTTCGGATCCAAAAGTCCGAGGTTCGATTCCCGCCTTAGCCATAATGACGTTACATTGTTTCCTTGAGCAAGAAACTTAGGGTCACTGCTCCGCCGGTCGGATGAGGCGTTAAATTGGTGGGCCCGTGTGCTGCCTTGCTGGGGGTAGTGCACGCTAAAGAACCCTTAATCCACTTATCGTCAAGAGTAGGGCGCGGAGTTCCCGGTGGAAGGTACCCCCTTGGGATATACCAGCACTTCTGCAATGTGGTCCGCTTACCTCCTGCGAGGGAGTGTTGGGTGCAAACGAGTCATGTATATACTCAAAATGGATCACACAACTTTCCGGGTTTGTCTCTGATCCCACCCCATCTGCGCTTGGGGCTTGGAGTGTCGAAAGATGCTGTGCTCCTCTACCTTGCGTATGAGCAGTTAATGGATGTCTTACTACCGGAGCCGAAAGCCAAGAAGGTGTCTGCTCCAGCTTCCCATTGTGGGACAGCATTCAGGCGACGAAGCGAGAGTCATACTAGCTATGACTGATGGGGAGAGACAAAGGTTAGCGCCCTCATATAGCCTCTTGGCTGAGTAGCCCGGCAATAACAACAACAACAACAACTCCATACCGACAGAGAATCCTCTCCAACCAGACTACTGCCAGTAGCTATGATGCCTGGAGAATATAGTCGTTGATACATGGATGAGGCCTGACAGGTATCAACAATCAACAACATTTCATGATATCTAAATCAAATATCATTACCTACTTCAATTTTATTGAGCACGTTTATATTAGCTATACCGGTGCCTTTGGTGGTCTCACCGATTGGCCTCAGATATGATGATGATGATGCTAGCTATATGCAATGCAGCATTTCAAAAATAACAATAATGCATGCCATTGTCTGTCTAAGAAACAAATCTGAGTTGACCCACTTTGAGGCAGGTGCCCAGAAAATGCAAAATTTTAAGACATGGTCAATTTTGTCAAAACACGACTATTGTGGTGCCCAAATCGAATTTTTGGGCTCTTTTAGTTCCGTAAACTGCAATATAATACTGGCTATTCGAACTGCAACGTGGGCGATTTTACTCCTTAGAACGTATTTAAAAACTGCTAAAACTGCATGTTACAATCTGACAATCTGTGACGTCACGCGCGTCACTATGCGTTCGCGATTATGAAAGCACCGTTAATGTTACAAATAATAATTCGTGTTAATAAGAAATTACAGCCTTCAACTGTAGACAAGTAGGAAAAATGCTCCTTGCAGTCGCATGAAAAAGTCAATATGAGCTATGATGGTTAACATTTAAATGTGTCTAGGACAAGATTTAAAATGTTTAATATGAGCCAACATCTAAATAAGTAGAGGACAAGATGTAAACGGCTAATATGAGCCGCTACGTTTCTCTTGGGCTCATATTGACGCTCATTTAGCTTTTGCTTACGTTGAATCCAACACTGACTTGGCTTGCATGAATAACGACGCATAAACATTAATTTTGCAAAGCTGTACGTAAATGTTTTCTTCTCCACCGCTACATCCAAGTACACATTTAAGGCCACCATATAAGTCAACAAAACGAAACTGAAGTCCAATCTAATGAAGAAACGAAAATGTGGAACTTAAACATGTTGTGAAATCTTGAAAAATCACATTTGAAGTTATTATCGCAATCATCACATTAATTCAATATTCTCAAGCAAATCAAACCGTCTATAAACACTGATGCTTATATGCCAACCGTAAACTGTATACGTATATGTTTGCCATTTTAGTCGCGTCAATATGAGCCCAAGAGAAACGTAGCGGCTCATATTAGCCGTTTACATCTTGTCCTCTACTTATTTAGATGTTCGCTCATATTAAACATTTTAAATCTTGTCCTAGACACATTTAAATGTTGACCATCATAGCTCATATTAACTTTTTCATGCGACTGCAAGGAGCATTTTTCCTACTTGTCCTCCGTCCAGTTTTTGGGAACGCTTCCATAACTGTGGCAGCAGCAATCACAAATCTCAGAAGTGAATTCCCCATGCCCAATAAGCTTTGCATGCAAAATTTCAGCCTTTCAACTACCTCCAGTAGCTTGAACCAGTTGAACCAGATCTGGCCAGCCATGGGTTAGGTCAGCGAAGTAACACCACCAGTGAATTCCCCATACCCAATAACCTTTGTATGCAAGATTTCAGTCTTTCAGCTATCTCCAGTAGCTTGAACCAGGAACTGGATCAACTTTGAACCAGTTGAACCAGATCTGGCCAGCCATGGGTCAGATCAGCAAAGTAACACCATCACTGAATTCCCCATGCCCAATAACCTTTGTATGCAAAATTTCAGCCTTCTAGCTATCTCCAGTAGCTTGAACCAGGAACCGGTTCAACTTTGAACCAGTTGAACCAGATCTGGCCAGCCATGGGTTGGATCACCAAAGTAACACCACCAGTGAATTCCCCATGCCCAATAACCTTTGTATGCAAAATTTCAGCCTTCCAACCTTTGTATGCAAAATTTCAGCCTTCCAACTATCTCCAGTAGCTTGAACCAGCAACTGGTTCAATTTTGAACTAGTTGAACCAGATCTGGCCAGCCATGGGTCGGATCATCAAAGTAACACCACCAGTGAATGCCCCATGCCCATTAACCTTTGTATGCAAAATTTCAGTCTTCCAACTATCTCCAGTAGCTTGAACCAGCAACTGGTTCAATTTTGAACCAGTTGAACCAGATCTGGCAAGCCATGAGTCGGACCAGCAAAGTTACACCACCACTGAATTCCCCATGCCCAATAACCTTTGTATGCAAGATTTCAGCCTTCCAGCTATCTCCAGTAGCTTGAACCAGCAACTGGTTCGATTTTGAACCAGTTGAACCAGATCTGGCCAGCCATGGGTCGGATCACCAAGGTAACACCACCAGTGAATTCCCCATGCCCAATAACCTTTGTAAGCAAAATTTCAGCCTTCTAGCTATCTCCAGTAGCTCGAACCAGGAACCGGTTCAACTTTGAACCAGTTGAACCAGATCTGGCCAGCCATGGGTTGGATCACCAAAGTAACACCACCAGTGAATTCCCCATGCCCAAATAACCTTTGTATGCAAAATTTCAGCCTTCCAACTATCTCCAGTAGCTTGAACCAGCAACTGGTTCAATTTTGAACTAGTTGAACCAGATCTGGCCAGCCATGGGTCGGATCACCAAAGTAATACCACCAATGAATTCCCCATGCCCAATAACCTTTGTATGAAAGATTTCAGCCTTCCAGCTATCTCCAGTAGCTTGAACCAGCAACTGGTTCGATTTGAACCGGTTGAACCAGATCTGGCCAGCCATGGGTCGGATCACCAAGGTAACACCACCAGTGAATTCCCCATGCCCAATAACCTTTGTATGCAAAATTTCAGCCTTCTAGCTATCTCCAGTTGCTTGAACCAGGACCTGGTTCAACTCTGAACCAGTTGAACCAGATCTGGCCAGCCATGGGTTGGATCACCAAAGTAACACCACCAGTGAATTCCCCATGCCCAATAACCCTTGTATGCAAAATTTCAGCATTCTAGCTATCTCCAGTTGCTTGAACCAGGACCTGGGTCAACTGTGAACCAGTTGAACCAGATCTGGCCAGCCATGGGTTGGATCACCAAAGTAACACCACCAGTGAATTCCCCATGCCCAATAACCCTTGTATGCAAAATTTCAGCCTTCTAGCTACCTCCAGTAGCTTGAACCAGGACCTGGTTCAACGTTGAACCAGTTGAACCAGATGAACCAGGCGACATACGGCGCCGGCACTATGCTCATCGTGTTCAGCGACCCCGATTTACTATATGTGGGTACCACCCCAAGGCCGAAAAACGCTGCTTTTGCCCGTTTTTAGACTATTTTAAAATTTTCGGACTTAGAAATTTTTCCGCTTGAAGGTGTCCAAAAACGCTATTTTTTCCATTTTTGACCATCTATAAAAATCGAACCAGATCGAAATTCGGAAAAAACAAACTTGCTAAGTACCATTGCCTAGATATTCAAAAAATAGTATAGAAAAATTTTTCCTATGGGCCGTTCGAAAAATCGAGTTAACACAAAATTGACAAAAATCATGCTGAATACAGAGAAAAAAACTCCACTTTCAAACCCGTACGAGAAAGTCGATTTTTTCAAAGTTCATTTTTTCCGGGCAAGTTTGGTATCATTCGAAGCTCTTGGCCTGGAGATTTCAAAAATTTAAATATTAGCTCTTAATTCCTTCCCGTTAATTAGTTATGCCTAATTAGCACTTTTCAAAATCCGCAAAGTGCCTTTATAGCTCATATTATGGGGGGCTCTCCGAGCTCCCCCATGATAAAGCTCTAAATTAAACTGAAACCGGAAACTAAAAAAAGCCGGAGCTGAAACTGAAACTACAGCACCATTGGAGCTGAAACTGTAACTGAAACCAACAGTACATCATGATAAGAGTATGACACAAAGCCTAGTCTCTGTTGTCAGAACAAAAACTAGGCTCTGTTCGCTAACGGCTGACCAGTGACCCCACCCCCAGCACAAATTGGCCCCATCCCCTGGCTTATCTGTAATGGGGGTGGGGGGGGGTGGAGGCCGCCCCCCAGTCGGAAACCCCCGAATTCGAATTCGGGAAGCATAGTTTTTACTCCGATAACAGAGACTAGGCATAGTGTCATACTATCAACCGAAACTGAAACTAGAATGAATCTTGAGCTGAAACTGAAGCTTCACTAAAATTGGAGCTTAAACTAAAACTGAAACTGAAACTAAACAGATCAGCGTAAACATCACGACATAGTACCCCCACGTTTTGACCCACACAGAATTAACAAGTTATGAAGACCTAATTTTAGGAATATAATAGGCAACCTGTGCTTTTGTGACATCTGTTCGATAGCGTCTGCCAGGTCAACATTTGTAATCTCCTCTGAATCTTGAAATTTTAAAAATCCATCTCCACCATGTCCTGAACAGGAAAATAAACAAAATAAGTAAGTAAAAAGATCATCCTAAATAGAAAACTAACCTCCGCTGACGAATCAAAATCAACAAAAATACTGTCAATCAGAATACGACTGAATGAATGAATGAAAAATAGTAAGGTTATCAGAGCCAAAACTATCTAACCTGTCAGATAAATAAGAATATTGCTGTTCTCATCGGAAAGCAGACGTTTAGATCGGGGCGTAGCTGACGGCAATCTACCTGTCAAAACTCGGATGAAATTCTCAACGCTCACCTAAACAACATGGAAATTGGCATTCTTAGTGGGGGTGGGCCCCGCATTTTGGATCCCTCCTCCACTTTTCGGAGCTCCCCCCACTTTTCGGCAACCCCCCACCCACTTTATTGGGGGTCTGCCAAAAGAGTCGAAAAATTAAGTTTTTGAGGTCAAATTTTCAAAAATTTTGGTCAATTTTTAACTATTTTGTGGATTTATAAGTTGATTTTAAGTTTAAAAATAGCGACTTTATGCGTTTTTACCTCAGAAATGCCAATTTTTGCATAAAAGATTAGAGAAATTTATACCTCGGGCTCACCCCCTCCCCCTCTTTAAAACCCTAAAAATGACAGTGGAAGGAAAGCAGAACTCAAACAACACAGAAATAACTGAGCCAAAAAAATCCAGAGTAGGCGTGGAAACAAAGCCGCATGTTTTGCAGATCAAGTTTGGTTGAGACAAGGCTCAAGGCTTCGCAAAGAAAGATAAACCACCAATATAAATCTCTAAGAATTAAGCCATCCAACTAAGAAATGAAGTTTAAAGGGAGATTGGAACCAGGTTAGGTTAGGTGAGTTAGGGAAGACCCCGACGTATTCAATGTGAAGACTCCTCACCAAATTGACCAGTCGGCGACCCCCACCCCACGACAATTCTAGGCTACCCCATCCCAGATTTTAAAATTTCAACACAAAATATCAAAAACGTGTGCCAAAAATGTTGCTCAAACATGGCGTATATGCTGGACTGGTAATTTTCATGTAGCTGAAAACAAGGCTCGGCTTGGTGAGACCGAACCAACAATAATTATCCTTTCAATAGCTTTTAACGTTCACTTTGATTAATTAGTACGTACATGTGTACACAATGGCATTTCCCATGGTATATATTTGTAGGGATATTTGTGGAGGAAGTCTCGGGCCCCTTCCCTTGCCAGAGGTGTGAAAAGAATTATATACAACTGCATGGTAAAACCAAAACTTCCCGAACGTGCTTAGATTTCAGGCTAAAAACCGCAGGTCAACTTTTTGAAAAATTGCCTGTTTCGGCGAAAATTTGGGAACCAACAAAATAAGGGGGAACAGAAATCAAGGAAGGGTGCACGTTTTGGGTTGAGGTGATGGGGGGGAGGCGGTGTCGGAGGATCCCTGTTCCCAACAAAGGAAGTACAAATAAAACAGACGCACTTCGTATCCGCGATAATCAACCTCCACATCCTCCCCATACAAGTTAATGTGCTGCTGAGCATTGTTATAAACTGTGCCTAAAATAAACAAATCGTGCCATATACAGTATATAACACATTATGACACTAGAGTAATTCTGGGCTTATTCTACTGGGGGATAAACAATTCCACAAAATCGCGGGTGCCCCGTTTGGTATGTTGCCCTGAAAAAATCGATCAGAAAGCCAAATTTTCAAAAAATATTGGGGCTTCGCTGGAGATTTTAACCCAATTTTTTCCCTTTTTAACATTAAATCTGCTATTTTTGCATATTTTTAAAAAAAATTTCGCCCGCCACCCCCAAATTCCTTACCATGGCCATTTCTAGCATAATTTGCTGTTTTGGTGGCAAATTAAAGTTTTTTTGAGTTTACTATAAATGATAAAAAACTTGCGAATATATACTTGTCTTTGGACGCGTACAGTGCAATTATCTGTGCGGCATTTCGTAACTTTTGTCAATCTTTCAGGACAAGCAAAAGAGTACTGTAGGTCCATTTTTATGGTCCAAAACGCTGATTTTCCAAAATTCTGACTTGAAGAATTCGGAAAAAAATCCGAAACTCAACAGAATTGTACCAAACTTGACCACTGCACTCTATATAGCAAGCTTAACAAAAAAAATCACCCGAAATTTTAACAAAAAAAAATCACCCCACCCTGACTCACAGGAAAGTCGCAGAGACCCAAATTTTTGCATGGTGATAGCCACACATCTCGACATTACAGCCTGTGAGTTTGAGCCCCTAGGCCCTCTCCATGCGTTCAGGGCAGACATTTAAGTGAGGGTACCCAAAAGTGACCTCAAAAACGTTCATGACCGAAGTTCGAATTTCGGCTGCTATTTACTAAGGGAAAACCCTAGGCAACCCATATTGTGCATGTGACATGTCCTGACTGTGGGCTATCGATACATATATAGAAGTTCCCAGTTGGACCTCTGTGTCGTCCTGGGGTGGGTGATTTTTTTTTGTTAAAATTTTAACAAATAAAAAATCATTTTTATGTTTTGTTACTGATGTCAGAGCAGCAGCTAGAGCAAAACTAACGTCAAATTCGAGCTCAGCGACCTCGAAAACCCTTATATACGATGTTTTTGAGGTTGCCTGGCACTTCTGGTAGTCCAACCTGGTAACCAGCCGGGCCTGAACCGTCCGACGGTAAACGTGATCCCAGAAGTCAGTATTAGGCCATAGTTACCGAAAAACTAATGCCAGATTTGAATTCAGCGCCCTGGAAAACCCCCTAGGACATATTTATAGCCACTTCGGACTGTCCAGTTGGTACCTGGAGGGTCCGGACGGGTCCGGCAAGGGTCACGTGACCGTGGGTCATACCCCACCAAAATATGAAGTTCTTAGTTTCTCTGCCAAAATGCCTGGAAATAGGTTATAATCACTCACAAACACGAAAAAACAACGTTTTAGCCTTTAAAACGGCACTTTAGAGCCACCATACTTCATACTGGACGCTGTCGGGGGCCATCAGTGACCACTAAGACTTTGGTGGGGTCAGTTGCCCTAGTTGGAACACTAGGTTAGCGGTTTTGGGTTCTAAATACGTTATTTAGTGTGCTCTATCCAAAACTGATGAGAAAAAGTTGCTAGCTGCTCTCTGGGATCCGATCCGCCACTGATTTTTTTTTTGTTAACGGGTGATTTTTTTTTGTTAAACCTTTAACAAAAAAAAAATCACACATTTTCGTCTACTGCAACTTACTGGTAGGTGGTAGAGCAATGAAACTGGGGTGGTTTTAAAGCTTAGCCCAAGACCTATCCATGGGTCCTCAAAGTAATCGATTTGGTTTAGTTTTGCGAAAGTTCCAGCCAAAAAACCGAATTTTGATTTTTTTTTGTTAAGCTTGCTATATTTTCGCAGAAAATTAGCGCCGCAGGCGAAATTTTTTGGGAATATTCATCAGAATTCCTATTTGGTGTTAAAACTTTCTCATTAGCCTCCGATTTCGGGGGGGGGGGGGGGGGGGGGGGGGCCGCCCCCCCGCCCCCCCCCCCCCCCCCGGCTACGCGCCTGCTACGGTCTATGGGCCTATTGACCAGTGGTCAAACCCCCTTAGACAGCGTTTTTCGGCCCTCTGGCGGTACCCATATAGTAAATCCGTGTCGCTGAACACGATGGGCATACTGTCGAAGTCTTTGGCGAGGCGAAAAGGTTTTCTCCTTATATACCACCTACAAACAGAGGTTGCAGCGGCCGAAGCTTGAGGCGGAGGTTAGAATTCAGTGGCACTTATATTTATATAATCACTTTTCTGCTCTACCTACGGCACTGTTCAAGCTCCTTGTATCCATTGCCGCATTGCTGGAAAGGGATCCTTTAAAATGACAGAAGGACAAGTAATAAAAATGCTCCTCCGGAGCACGAAAAAGTAATATGGGTGGTGGTGAGGTTGTAAAATCAACAGAGGACTAGTCTTAAAAATGCTTAATATGGGGGCTAGGTTCGAAAAAAGAAGAGGACTAGGTTGTGGGCGAATTAATATGGGCACAGCTTCGCCGAGCAACCCATATTCGCGGGCTTTCACGCTTCGCCATGGTTATTGTCATATACAATGCCATTATTGTCAGTCAATAATAACAATTCCAGCAATTAAACAATCGCTGCAAGCTGCTTGCTTATATATACGTAAACTATATAAGTAATTTGGTTGTGCTGGACTACGGCAAGCAACTGGAAAGAACCAAGGCTATGATTGTAACGCTAACGGTTCAATAGAAATAGAAGATCGTCGGAGAGAGTCCTGAAATTATTGTTAAAATATAGACTTTCTTATCAATGGTTAAAATGCACAGTAAATATTAAGAGTTTATCGAAAGAAATATTTGCTTCCACTAAAACTCGTTTATCATAGTTGTATATATATATTATTTACTCACCGTAACTGAAACTGAACACTGGTATATATACATATGTAATACGTATGTATATATATAACTTTTTCAGTCCGCGAATATGGGTTGCTCGGCGAAGCTGTGCCCATATTAATTCGCCCACAACCTAGTCCTCTTCTTTTTTCGAACCTAGCCCCCATATTAAGCATTTTTAAGACTAGTCCTCTGTTGACTTTACAACCTCACCACCACCCATATTACTTTTTCATTTTCCTTCTTTTTTAACCAAAACGACCCCCGGGGAAACAAAAAGACTCCGGAGGGCCATTTTATAAATAGAAAATAGATAAAATTAGGGTTTATATAAAAAATCAGACTAGGTTAAAAACGCACGAAAATGGACCCCCGCCGCGGAACAACCCATATTCGCGTAAACTGTCCAGACAGTTGCTATCGCCAGTTCTTCAGAAAATTTTACGATTTGCCAGCATGACCCAAGTATATTATGCAGTCGTGCTCCTTATCAGGTAGTGCGCGTCAGCGCACTACCTAGAATAGGGAAATTTTGGGGTAGTGCTAATTTTTGGAAATAGTTTTTTTAATATCTCAGGGAGGAGTGGACCGATCGGGCTCAAACTCGCTGTGTGAAGAGCCTGTGGGCAGGGGTACATGCTGTGAAAATTTCAGCCGAATCGGTCGAGCCAATCTCGAGATATGAAAAATAGCCCCTTTCCCAGCTCGTGTTTTCTCTCCTCATTTTTTTCCCCCCACCCTAGGGCTCGGAGGGCTTCGACCCCCTAGGAACTTTTGGTCCTTTTTTGTATAGAATCCCCCGCATTTAAGGGGAAATCAGTTTTGGAGGCTCTAAGACCCCCCCATAGGTCTGTGTACATAGGGGGGACCCCCTATTTTGGCCCCCCGGAAAAAAACTAAGTCCGAAAATATTTGCACTCGACCACAGAGAGCACGGCTCAAAGCCAGGTTCTCATATTGGGGTTATAGCATCGCCCCAAGGTGAAGATCTCCGGGAAACGAGATGGTGCTGTTCGGTGGTCTGTGGCGCCCTGGCCAGTGGTCACTAGTTAGCGTGTAAAAGGGGGGGTCTGGGCCTACGGAGTAGGCAGCCCTATACATAAGAGCTGCTGGGCTGAGGTTTCGTATTCGAATAGGAACCCCTATATGGTGAATCTAAATGGCCCATTAGTTTTGCTCTATCACCTATCCGTGGGGATTGTGGTCACACTGATGTAGTTGGGCCCCTACCGTGTCGCAGGTCCAACTTTAACATCTCCCATAGAAGGATCCGCTGCAGGTACAGCTTTCATATTGGGCGTGTGGGGTGGGCTGCGGGAGCACTACAACATAAGCTATAGTAGGTTTCGCTCGGACCCGTGTGGCGCCCTGGCCAGGGGTCCGGACCGTAGACCATGCCCAAAATGGCCAAAAATCGATTTTTCTAAAAGTGGCCAAGTTTGGTATCAAATGAAAGCCCTTGGTGAGGCGAACATTTTTTGTCATTGGAGGACCCCTCCACAGTGGTCCCAGCGGCCTGTGGCGCCCTGACCAAGGTCCGGACCGGTCCAAAATGGCCAAATATCGATTTTTCCAAAAGTGGCCAAGTTTGGTATCAAATGAAAGCCCTTGGTGAGGCCAACATTTTTTGTCATTGGAGGACCCCTCCAAAGTGGCCCCAGCGGCCTGTGGCGTCCTGACCAGGGTCCGGACCGGTCCAAAATGGCCAAATATCGATTTTTCCAAAAGTGGCCAAGTTTGGTATCAAATGAAAGCCCTTGGTGAGGCGAACATTTTTTTGTCATTGGAGGACCCCTCCAAAGTGGCCCCAGCGGCCTGTGGCGCCCTGACCAGGGTCCGGACTGGTCAAAAATCGATTTTTTTAAAAATGTCCAACTTTAGTATCCAATGAAAGCCCTTTGTGAGGCGAACATTTTTTCTCATTGGAGGACCCCTCCACAGTGGTCCCAGCGGCCTGTGGCGCCCTGACCAGGGTCCGGACTGGTCAACAATCGATTTTTTAAAAATTTCTAACTTTGGTATCAAATGAAAGCTCTCTTGCGAGGCGAACATTTTTTCTCATTGGAGAACCCCTCCAAAGTGGTCCCAGCGGCCTGTGGCGCCTTGACCAGGGTCCAAAAGTAAAATCGATTTTTCCAAAAGTGGCCAAGTTTGGTATCAAATGAAAGCCCTTGGTGAGGCGAACATTTTTTGTCATTGGAGGACCCCTCCAAAGTGGTCCCAGGGCCTGTGGCGCCTGACCAGGGTCCGGACCGGTCCAAAATGCTATCGATTTTTCAAAAAGTTGCCAACTTTGGTATCAAATGAAAGCCCTTGGTGAGGCGAACATTTTTTGTCATTGGAGGACCCCTCCAAAGTGGCCCCAGCGGCCCGTGGCGCCCCTGGTGACCAGGGTCCGCCGGTCCAAAATGGCCAAATATCGATTTTTCCAAAAAAGTGGCCATGTTTGGTATCAAATAAAGCCCTTGGTGAGGCGAACCATTTTTTGTCATTGAGTGACCCCTCCAAACTGGCCCCAGCGGCCTGTGGCGCCCTGACCAGGGTCCGGACCGGTCCAAAATGGCCAAATATCGATTTTTCCAAAAGTGGCCAAGTTTGGTATCAAATGAAAGCCCTTGGTGAGGCCAACATTTTTTGTCATTGGAGGACCCCTCCAAAGTGGCCCCAGCGGCCTGTGGCGACCTGACCAGGGTCCGGACCGGTCCAAAATGGAAAATTTTCGATTTTTCCAAAAGTGGCCAAGTTTGGTATCAAATGAAAGCCCTTGGTGAGGCGATCATTTTTTGTCATTGGAGTACCCCTCCAAAGTGGCCCCAGCGGCCTGTGGCGCCCTGACAAGGGTCCGGACTGGTCAAAAACCTATTTTTTAAAAAGTTTCCGACTTTGGTATCAAATGAAAGCCCTTGGTGAGGCGAACATTTTTTCTCATTGGAGGACCCCTCCAAAGTGGTCCCAGCGGCCTGTGGCGCCCTGCATAAGGTCGGGACCGGTCCAAAATCGATTTTTTAAAAATTTCCAACTTTGGTATCAAATGAAAGCCCTTGGTTAGGCGAACATTTTTTCTCATTGGAGGACCCCTCCAAAGTGGTCCCAGCGGCCTGTGGCGCCCTGCATAGGGTCCGGACCGGTCCAAAAACGGTTTTTTTAAAAAATTTTCTAAGTTTGGTATCAGGCAAAAGTGGCTCAAATTCGCATAAAAGAGCCTGGAATTTATATTTCGATTTCCCTACGCGTCGCCGCTTACCCTCCCCCACCCCCATCCGCACATCATCAGCAATTCAGAAAATTGCGTTAAACAGTCATTTGCGTTCACAAATTCGCATATAAGAGCCTGCTATTTAAATCTCTGTGCCCTCACGCGGCGCCGC
>JASAND010020847.1:0-22579 GCA_030248195.1 Trissonchulus latispiculum | reverse complement strand
CGGAACTAGATGTGTCATGTTGATCAGCAATCAGACTGCTAGAGGTGTGAGCTGGAGAACTAGAGCTTTTTTCGTGCGACACAAACCAGAGTTGTGTGTTGTTGCTTTTGGAAGTGATAACACGCCTTCTGTCGTTTGTAGTTATTAGCAGTATGACCCACCACTTGCTACCGGAGCTTCGGAACTTCTGGCAGACCGGGAATTGGTAGCTTGACTAAGCAGGCGCGGCTGCAATCTGCTGGAATAGCTGTCGCATGCAGGCCGTATCTTCTCTGTTGACGCTCCATCCACTCCAGGCGTCTTCCCTGGCGTTGGGCTTCTTGACGTTCTAGGAGGTGCTGTAACAGTCGGCTCAAGTAATGGGAATCGTGGTTTCTTGCGGACGGATTTGAGCGGCAGGTCCAGATTCCGATTGGCGTGGAAATATGGCTGGAGACAAGGCGGTAAGAGCTTGGGTAGGACGTTCCGTGGCAGGGCTGGCTGGATGGCTAGTGGATGCCGGGCCTGGCTTCCGTAGGATACTGACTTGGAATGAGGCAGGGTCTCAGTGGAAATTGACAATCAGTTCTGTCCGGGTGAAGATTCCGTCAAATAGGAGGTGCTGGGTTAGAGTAAAGGGAGAGCAGGTAGAACAGCTCCATGAGAAGGGCCGATCTAGGGTACGCAAGGCTTCGTACAGTTCATCAGTCAGGGATCCATGGGAGTTTTCATTGATGCACCAGATGCACCACAATTACTGGCATTGATCACATAGGATTGATTTTGGCACGACATTTTGGCAAACTGAGCATGGCAAATTGTCAATGCCGGCTGACTCAGACATCATGGATTGAGTGGGGCACCGGTCCCACAGCTGGAGTTGGATAACCAGAACCAATGGCACAGGGCATAAACCACGCTCTGCTACCAGCAATATGGAGAATTTGGAGATAAATAGATTACACGACTAGCTGGTAGCAGAGTTAAACTTCACTGACCACCAAAACTCTCAAACATTACATTATATACGATAACAAACATGCGATAACGTTACTAACGAAAGTTCCGTTATTAGAATAACTACTATTTTTGATATAATGGTTTAAATCTCTTTAAGCTTCATATTTCTTTGCTTTCTCATCCCTTAATTTCTTGACACTGGGTATATTTGTGCAGAACACATCTGTTGAGTACCAGTCCTCCAGCTTGCATGGTGAATGCTCTACGATCTTTGGAAAAAAATTGGTCGTGTTTTTGCAAAAACAACATTTTTCATGATAGCCGCCTACAGGATAGCTGTTGGTCGACGATCATGCGTCGGATAATTTGCCCTTAAGAGACCTTCAGATCGACGCCCTTAGTTTGATTTTACGGCTTGCATAGTTCAAGAAATGATGGATTATTTGATTTCTGCGAAAATGACAAGTTTTCGACGCCAAAACATGAAAATCAGCTATATCTCACGGTAGAGAAAAGCTAGAACGTTGCTTTAAAAAGCAAAAATATGAAGCTCAACGAGATCTTGCGAATGAATATAGTCATAATTGTATAGCTGCTGCCAAGCTTTCAGAAATTGGGAAAAACCGCCCTGACCGGAAATCTCGAATTTTTGAGTCGGGATTGCTCGGAGTGTGTTAGAACAATAAAAGAACGTATTTCGGAAAGTTTCGTCAAATTTCATCTTGATTTACGCCGCCAACCAACAATATGTGCCCAAAAGGAATCACTACCTTTAGTTAAAGCAGCAGGCGCCTTTTTTGTTCTGACACCTGTCAGAAAGACTGTGAATGCACAAAGGGTTTTACATTTGCTCCTTCGCGAAAATTCATCAAAATTATTGGTGTCGCATGTCTTCGCGAAAGTGCGAATATTCGCGAAAATAAGTTATTTCTGACCTGGGCAAAATTAGTCAAACTGTTATGTTGCTAATGGAATCTATTTTACCTTTTGTAGACACTTTGGCGTTTTTCCTGCTGCGCCTCAGCGCAGCAGGTCTCTTATGTTTGCTCAGTTTGGGCTCAAGCACGCATTTTATTTGTCGAACATACATTTTACCATAAATGCATGTACGTAATGGTTTAAGATAGACAGTACATAAATTCTGTGTGGATTTCTCCTTTGGAAGATTTCTTTCCTTGGTCCACGCAATTACGCCTGTGTGTATTTGTTTATAGACAATTCTTGTAGAATTCAAAACCGGAATAGATCATTCCAATTTCAATGACTGGTTTAAATCAGATCATGGACCATCTCAACTAACACCAGCAGCTTATTGCATGAAATATTAGACAAAACAGTGAAACATTGGATCTCTTTAACTTTATCCCCCCCAAAAATTGTTGGCCAACTTCCAATGCTTATTGCAAGAGATTAACAGAACTTTAGAGCATGATTTATACATCGTTGGAAAGCTCGAGATGTGCTCTATTTAATGATGTAAAGCAGTTTGCTGTAGCTTGCTGCTATTACAAGTTAAGCTTAATAAACCATCAAAGTTACCACTTTTTGCAATTTTTGGTAGTCTTTTAAGCTTAACTTTTTATAGCAGCAAGCTACAGCAAACTGCTTTACATCATTAAATAGAGCACATCTCGAGCTTTCCAACGATGTATAAATCATGCTCTAAAGTTCTGTTAATCTCTTGCAATAAGCCATTGAAGTTGACCAACTTTTGTTGGGGGGGATAAAGTTAAAGAGATCCGAAACATAAATGTGGAAAGCAGGTTGATTTTTAAACCATAGCATTCTTAAATTATTACATGACGTTTTGCACACGATTTTGCTGTACCTAGTTAGTTTTTCCCTCAGTTATGAAAATATTAACAGCGCAGCAGGTTTATATTTTTCGAAAATATTAATCAAACGGAACTGAACCTTTTGCAGAAAATATTGCTTGTTAATTTTACTCTACGCACGTTGTTTCAATAGTATATACTTATTACACTATATGCTACCCAACTCCGTTCGATAGTTTTGTTGAGCTGATGAAACAGTGCGACCACTTCTCTGTTTTTTCAACGCTCTCGTTCGAGCAATATGAGCACCTCTCAGAACTGATAAAGTATACTCGTTGAAAGTCTAGTTTAGCTATGCTCGCATCTTATCCCTTGATTTTTAAAAATCCAATGCTAGAAAGTGTTCCCTTCTTATAGGTGCTAGGCCTGCTAACTTTAGCGCTGAGTGTCCAGTTATGTAATACTTGGCTGGCTAACCTAATTCGTTTTCAAAAACACTTTTGAATAGACCCTAAATATCAAACTTCCTTCATTAAGCCTCAGCCCTTGAGTTTCATGCTTTATTTAATAGTAAAACTTGTCTAAAGTCTTCCAAATTTCTTTACAGACTGCACTCAATTTTGGTTTAGGAAATTTGTGAGGAACCACCAGACCAAACTCTGTATCCGTCCCAAGTATTAGTGAATTCTTGTCTTTGTGCTGTTATGCAACGATGGTGACAAATTGATTTAATCTATTCAAAAATGTCAGTCAAGGCTTACTGGAGACGAGTCAAATAAACAGATTATCTTGAAAACAATCTCCCGCTGTCTCTTCTGATAGGTTTCTTCAGAGTGTACTCCATTTTCTGGGCCCTCTTCCTTCATCTGCTCCCTACATACTACCAAAGTGATTTTTCAAATACTACTTTAGCTGTATGCTGGGGCCTTCTAGAAAAGCTACACCACCAGGATTAACTTGTTAGTCATATATCCGGACGTATGCAAAATATTGTCAATATACTAGCCAGATTATATAATTGTAAGAGTATATATAAAATAAAATAACACTAGCTTTTGGATAACATTGCCACTTACAAGATACACATTCTACATCGAGTCCTTTCAAGAGGTGTAAGCTTCAGGAACAAGCTCTGCAGGGATTGGAAGGGGGCAACTCCAGCATTAGGGGTGTCAACTGACATGGCGTTTTGCAGCGCCGCCTTCTTCTATCCCCCCGAGTAATGAGTTAAACTTTAAGAATCATAACCTCGGTTGGTTTTACAGCGCAGTGAATCTGTTTGTGTGATGAAAGCAGAAAAAAGAGGGCAATGCCACAATATTTTCTAATTTCTAATTTCTAATAACTGCTCCAATCAAACAAATAAAACGCTACATGAACCAGCTCGACTCTTCCATATAAAGCTATGGATTCTATTGATTCAATTTTAGCACTAATCCTAACAGATGCATTTCCGATGCAATTGAGTGTCTTTCTGCTAATTTGCTTTTTCTGCCGGATTAACTGGATATCGATGCAAATCCTTGTATCCACGACAGCGCCCTTTCCGTATATCCCAGATCCCGATCACTGCTCTAATGATTCCGATATCATTGATATTCTTCTGCTGAGAAACGGATCCGCCTATAACAAGCATAAAGTACCAAAAACTAAAGATATGAAAGTTTTAATCCAAGTATGGATTCAGGAAGTCTCTTCTGTATCAGAAATCACTCAGGATTTTGAAATAGACCTATACATGAATGAAATATGGCAAGATCCCAGACTTCGATATGAATTTTTGAACCCGTGCAAAACCAACATTTCTCTTGATAATCATATTTACGAAGAAATCTGGACGCCCAATACTTGCTTCATAAACAGTAAACATGCTTCCCTTCACGAATCCCCGTTTAAGAACATTTATTTGATGATTTTCCCCAACGGAACACTTTGGACCAATTACAGAGTCAAACTAACAGGTTAGCTTAACCGTGTCTACTTGTCTTTGCATGTCTGGAAGCCATCTCTGCAGTGACATTGCGTCTTTAAAGCGGCTTCGATAGTTATGTCTGAAGTTGCTCTGGCAAGACCGGACCACTTGCACGGACCCCTTTAGATATACAGTTAAGTGTCCCAAATGCGGTCCTGCTTCATGCCAAAATTGTTGTTGAGACGTCACACTCGGGAGATGGGAATCGAAACTATAGAAAAATGGTATTTTTTGATTTAAAGTCAACAGTTATTTAGACTGTCAACATTTCTCCATGCTATAGGAATAGATTTAATTATTCAAATGCATCGTTGGTTGCACTAAGCAAGATTAGATTGTCTGCGGATTAACTGGCGACTACAGTCCAGCTTAAATTTCTAGCTAATGCTGGTGCTCCACTGGTAGATTGTAACGATTCTGTTTTAGGACCATGTCAAATGAATCTAGAGCGTTTTCCAATGGACGTTCAAACGTGCATACTAACATTTGAAAGCTTCAGTTACAATACGGAAGAGGTCAAAATGCGGTGGTTTGAGAAAGATCCCATTTTGATAATGCATGAAAGTGGACGCATCGAGCTTCCTGATTTCACTCTTGTCTCCGCAGTCAAGTCTCGGGTACAGGTGGTAAGTGATCCAGCTAACGTTATTAAAAGGCAACTTTGATGGGCTCATCAGATTGAATGGTTTAGAGTTCTAAACAATGTTGCTAAAGTGGATTTTGCGAACATCTTTTAACTGAACACCACTTAGCTTTACGCAAATCCACTAAAGACTGAATAAGTTTATTGTTAAACAGTAACTTGTTTATTTCATCACATTCTATTAGTCATACTCTTTAAAATGTGTTCACGACGCTTTGTTATCTTCTGTGATTTCAGCAATATCCTGCTGGCTATTGGGACGAGCTTACCATGACATTTACTTTTAAGCGACGCAATGTGTGGTATATTCTTCAAGCCTACATACCAACATATTTGACCATATTTATATCATGGATATCCTTTTATTTGGGTACTAAATCAATCCCTGCCAGAACTATGCTGGGAGTCAATGCCTTACTAGCAATGACATTTCAATTTGGAAATATACTGAGGAATCTTCCTAGGGTCAGCTATGTGAAAGCAATCGGTAAGTTAACAAAAGGTGTCTGATATGGATTCTGACTTCTGAGTTATATCTATGGCTTTCCTTATTTGTGAACAAGACTTATCAATTAGTATTATGGACAAATTTTAAAGATACAACAAGCCAAAATGCGCGAATTGGTTGCCGCTGTCATATGTTCTCCGCCGTTTTTGACACTTTTAGAGTTGATACCTCAGCCTGTCTTACATTCTAAATGTTAGTTCCTTTACTTAGTTTTGGTTTTGGAACACTATCAACAAAAGCCCAGATTTTGATTTCGATTTTCAAGATTTGCAAGGTCACCATAGCGAGGACGTTTGGTTTATTGAGATAGAACCCGGGTACCCTCTCTCCGCCAACGCTGCTGGGATGCCCCTCTACGTGTTTGAAACCTCCTCTTCAAAATATCGAAAAGCAATAATAGTAAAAGCGATAATAATAACGGACATTATCATAATTCAAAATGCAGAACCTTTGTCTCTCGAAATAGAATTTCCAATCCACGTTAAAACATGGGAGTTGTAAGAAAGCTTTAAGAAGTATTTTGCAAGCAACTTTTTTGCATTGAAATTTCATTGTTTAATTCCTAGAAGATCATAGAACAACCGATTCAGAACCTCAATTTTTATCCTACTTACGACAGATTTTTGCAATTATCAGTGGATTCAATTCGTTTTCAGACGTATGGATGCTGAGTGGGATGATGTTCGTGTTTGCTTCGCTTCTTGAGTTGGCCTTGGTTGGTCATCTCAACAAAAACATTGAAAAGAAGATCACATTAAGATCACTTAGGCGGCACTTTCGCCGACAGTCGGACATTCCCGGTAACATTGAGCTGACTCCCATATCCAGTCCTTGGATGGTAACAGCGCCCTCAAGATTTGAGGTGGACTCGTCATCCAACGCAGTGCCTAATAAAGACCTTCCCCCGCCACGGATTCTGGACGAAACCCCTCGATTGGAAATAAATAAAATTTATCGAGAACGAAACTGTTTGGAAGAATGGCTGTCATGCAAATTCACCTGCTCCTGTAATTTGTGTAAAAGACTGAATCCGGAAAGAATTGATCAGATATCAGCTGTACTATTTCCTGTGTGCTTTTTTATTTTCAATATTTGTTACTGGGGATGGTATGCTTGACTATTTTCTAATGACAATAAAATTGTGTATAGACTGTTTACGACCTCATGCCTATTAGTGTTGTTCTTCGGTTCAATGTTTCGTGGGCCGGCCGGAGCCGGCTAGCACAGCGGCCTTTACGGCATTTATACCGGCTGGCTGGAGGACTCCGGCCCAGGAACGGTCGGACGATAGCTGATAGTGTCCAAGGCAAGATTTTAGTCAGCTTAAGGCAATAAACCCCAGAAACTGTCGCTGGCCGACCGGCCGGCCGGTATCTCGGACACAAAAATAAAATATTAACCCATGATTTCCTGTGATTTATAATTATAACATTGGCCTCTGGGGCAGGAGCAAATCCCAAAAGCCTAGATCGAACCAATCACTGAATCAATTAGGATAATATTCTTGATGATTCTCTTCAGAATGAACAGCTTACATTATCCCTTTGCCTGTCCTTTTGCGATATGATATCACGCACCATGGGCAATACTGTCGTCGTGAACAAACGCCTTTTTGCTAATTTTACTCAAAAGATAGGTGTACAGACTGATGATTTTTCGGAGTGATTTTCTAGGGGAGAAGGTCTCAGTTACATTGTCTCCTGGAAGCACGAACGTCACCTCTATTCATTCATCATGTATGTATGTATGTACTTGAGTATCAGACCAAGACTTCGCACTATATGGCAAATATTAATAAGGCAGACATTATTAAAATGCTAAACATTGCTGTTAATTAATCAAATTGTAAGACAGATGAGCTAAAAAGTAATTAATATGTCTTGAACAGGATAGATATGTAGTCTTTAATTAAAAGAGAATTCTGCTATAAATTTTTTCCATGAAACTGTTCATAAAGTGAAAGCTATTTGGGTGAAAAATCAGATTAGAACATTCTAATGCATCCTTGTATCCTTCTTACTAAACCTAACTTCAGGCTATAGATCTGAGAGTGAATTTGATATTACCCTCGAGTGTTGTTGCCAAGAATTTAAGATTTCAAACAATATTTGTCATCGGAAATGCTTTTCCATATTATGGCTGATGATGACTTGTTGTGAATTTGAGATCGTCTGGTTCTTTTATGAAAAATGTTCACAAAGTTTGCCAATGTAAAGGCAACATATGACTGACTCACCAATCGATAGAATGTTGATAATGTTCTGATCCAATACAACCAATTCCTATTCCATGCCCTTGCATTCCAGCGAATCTTTTCCCAATTCTACCAATCTCTTGGATATCCAGGATAGTTGGTCAATTTACTTTTGCACTGCTTTGTTTCCATTGTGCTTCCTATTCTTTTACATGGCATTTTGTGTGTCCCTGTTCATCAAGTTTTGCCCCCACGTATTTTACGAAGAGAAACAGCCTGTACCAGGAAACAATAGATCATTTAGAAAAAGGTATTGTCGCAAAACATATAATATTTATATGCTGACGGAGAATCTTTTACATTTGCGTCACATAAGTCTACACAAGTTGCACATATTTAGCTTTTTTAACCAACTATTTGCGTATTTGTTATGATTAGTTTATTGGTTGTATCTTCAGCTTGCGTTATTTAACTCCAATGACGGTGCGTTTCTCAAAAAATTCGAATACTATTCAGATCTTAAGTTAGAAACAAGGTTAACCTGATGCAATAAATTAAAAACTGATGTTAATAAGCTTAATTTACGACTTTGTTGTTAAATTCGTCGAGCAGACAGTGGCACTCGATAACACACTTTGGCTGTTTGCTCCATATTTTAGCAAATCGCTACTGCTATCTAACCAGCTTAGCTCCTAGTGAATTTCTTTTGTATTTTGTATATAGTTCCGTACGTGTTGAGAATGATTAGCATGCTTTTAGATCAACCATTCGCAAAGTGTATCAGGCCAAAAGAAAGCAAACTTGGATCAGACTGAACGTAATGCATCCGGAAGAAGCGAGGCATTTGGTTGTGACAACGCCAGAAGAACCAACGTCAGAAAAATCCTCCGGACAACACTGCTCAGATGACAATCTTTAATTCTTCTGTTAAATATCAGCGGCTCACGTGAACTCCTGAACTCGGAAAGGTTGAAATTAGCGTTATAAACTATAGTACGACCAAAAAATGTGTGTACAAACTTCGACCGTTTATAGCAGATTAACCTTTGGAGTACACCCCACCAATGTATATATTTTTAGAATCGTCAGGAACTCGAGATTTCGAAAATCTGGAAAAATCCGGAATTCCGGGTTTCATTCACGGAAAATCTAAAATTTTCAGTTTTTCGCCAAATTTTTATCGCAATCAAAATTTTGTTTTCACGGTCGAATAGAGCTGGTCCCGCTGCATATTTTTGCTCCTACAAGTTTTTCACGAAAATGCACCCAATTTCCGCAATTCCGGGTTTTCAAAATTTCAGGATTTTAAAAATTTTCTCCAATACCCACAATATGTGTATCATTCGAAAGCTCTTATCGAGCTGAACAACTTTTCTAATAGAATCAACTCTTGAAAATGCACACAATTCCCGGAATTCGAGAAAACCGGATTTTCCGGATTTTAAAAAGTTTCTCCAATACCCACAATATTGGTATCATTCGAAAGCTCTTGATGAGCTGAACAAATCTTGTAATAGAACCAACTCGCAGAAATGAGCCAATTCTCGGAATTAGCTGATACCTTCCAAGCTAGTTTGAAATCCGAAATTCGTGAATTTCGGGAATTGGGTGCATCTTCAGACATCGATTCTATTACAAGATTTGTTCAGCGCATCAAGAGCTTTCAAATGATATCCATATTGTGGGGTATGGGAGAAAATTTTTAAAATCCGGAAAATCCGGTTTTCTCGAATTCCGGGAATTGTGTGCATTTTCAAGAGTTGATTCTATTAGAAAAGTTGTTCAGCTCGATAAGAGCTTTCGAATGATACCCATATTGTGGATATTGGAGAAAAATTTTAAAATCCGGAAATTTTGAAACCCCGGAATTGCGGAAATTGGGTGCATTTTCGTGAAAAACTTGTAGGAACAAAAATATGCAGCAGGACTAGCTCTATTCGACCGTGAAAACAAAATTTTAATTGCGATAAAAATTTGGCGAAAAACTAAAAATTTTAGATTTTCCGTGAGTGAAACCCGGAAATCCGGATTTATCCGTATTTTCGAAATCTCGATTCCCTGACGATTCTTAAAATATATACATAGTTGGGGTTTACTCCAAAGGTTAATCTGCTATAAACGGTCGAAGTTGGTACACACATTTTTTGGTCGTACTATAGTCTCGCTGTCCGAAGACGACGCTCAGTGGTAGAGCGTGGTACTCATGATCCACAGATCAGATCCTCGCCCTGTCCACATTTTTTCACATCTTTCAAACCTGATTTCAACCTTTCACATTTCTCACATTTGGCATCCGTGACAGGACGTGGCAGGAAAGTGTCCAGGGCGGGGATAGAACCACCCAGCATTAGGTCGTGAGTGAACGCTCTACAGCGAGACTAGTTTATAACACTAATTTCAAACGCTGATATTTAACACTTTATAGATATATGCTAAAAATATATATGCCATAATCGTAGCAACATTTCTTTGCTGAGCTATTTAGATGTAGTATCCATTCGGAAACGAAACCGAGAAATTGAGCTTCGAATCGGGAGAAACGGAAAAATACCACAAACAGGGCACAGCTTGCTCTAATAAACTAGACCCTAGCTAATCATAGTTACTTACTTACTGGTATTAATAGGCAACCAATCCTGGCTGATTCTTCAATTTTAAGTTAGGCTGCGGTTAACTAAATTTTAAGATACTATCTAATTAATATTGCCAAAACGTATTGTTTTACACTGTTGGCTATTATCAAGAGTACATAGTATAAGAGTGTGCCACTAGGCACACTCCATGTTATCAGAGCAAAAACTATGCTCTGCACGCTAACGGCCCACCCCCCCCGCGCAAATCAGACCCTAGTGACCCTCCCGTAAATCAGTACCTAGTCGAAACGGGGGTACGCTCACTCGCTTTATGTTTGTGTGCTTCAGGGGGGGGGGGGGCTACTTGGGTCGAAAATTCGACACTCACCGATTTGCCTCAAATTGTGCTCGTTGATAGTCCATAGGACCCTACACAATCCATTGAAATTTGGGATGATTTCGTCCAGGAATAAAAAAGTTACAGCCATTCAAAATTTCCAATTTCTATTGAAAATGGCCTAAAATCGGAACTTTAGATTATTCGCTTCTGACAACGATAACTGACTCATTCAAAATTTCCAATTTCTATTGAAAATGGCCTAAAATCGGAACTTTAGATTATTCGCTTCTGACAACGATAACTTACTCAAATCAAAACCGTTTGAAACGTTCTACAGCTCACTTTGGAGATAAATAGAATATCTAAAACCTGTCGAAGCGCTTTTTTCGAAATACGGTTTCTAATTTTTGTAGCAAGCCTTTTTGTGAGACAACCCCACAAACACAAAAATTGAAAATTCACGAACATACGGTTTTTTACCGATCACTTTAAATAGCTGCAAAATAGACGTTTGTGCCAAGAAGAAAAGTTTTCAGAATTGAAAAGCTATCGATTGATATAGATATTGTACATATTTGTAAAGTTCGAAAAATGTCGAAAAATGTCGATTTTGACTTATTTTTGGAGTAGTCTCACGGAAACGGTTGCTGCAAAAGTTTGAAACCTAATTTCGAAAAAAGGGCTTCGACAAGTTTTAGATATTATAGTTAGCTCCAAAATGAGCTATAGAACGTTTCAAACGGTGTTGATTTGAGTAAGTTATCGTTGTCAGAAGCGAACAATCTAAAGTTCCGATTTTAGGCCATTTTCAATAGGAATTGGAAAGTTTGACTGGGTGTAACTTTTTTATTCCTGGACGAAATCATCCCAAATTTCAATGGATTGGGTAGGGCCCTGGGGACTATCAACGAGCACTATTTGAGCCAAATCGATGAGGGTCAAAATTTGGACCCAAGTAGCCCTCCCCCTTAAAGGTCGCCGGGTACCAAATTTATAGTCACCGATTTCGCTCATTTTTGGCTATAATATATCCCCATATGTTTCCAAAAACAAGGCAAATTTTTACAGTCTAGTGTCAATCCAGATAAGAGCTATTGCATTTCAAATCCCTACAATTTAGTATTAACGCCAGCATGCCTCGCTGAGGGCTTTGAAGTCATGTGCACATAGGATGACAAAAGACTACGGCATGGTCAATAGATCAAATTGAAGCCTCTATCTGGGGCTATTTATTGCTGTGCAAATGACAATGATACGTCAAGCACCGAGCGAGAAACGGCGTTTGAACGATTTGCTCAAGCTCCTTCCGGCTGTTATTTACTTCAAACTTTAATGCGCTCTAACTTTCTCATACTGCTTTGTCGAGCCTTGGTGCAAGAAGATAAAATGTTCAGGATATCGAGAACTTCAATTTGATATAAAATTCGGCTATATTTGAAAAATTTGAAAATTTGCCATTTTTTGACTATAAGGCCTCCGACATCGCACTGAGGCATGCGTCCACAGTTAAACACGGGCAATTGCAGTGGAATTTAGCACACATCTTCCTTTCATACGAGCAAATTGGCACACCAAATTTGGTTGGGATAGCTCGGCTTTCACCCGACTTATGGACCATTATATTCAAAAATTTGAGAAAATGGCGTAATTAATAAATCATGCAAGCCATACCAGCGGAGTTTTGCAACAAATGCCCTCTTGTTTTGTGGACCCATGGGAAGTATAAAATATGTTAAAATGAGAAAAACCGGAGATGGTCGAAAATTGGCGACCTCCTTTCTTAAAACGGAAAGGTCCAATGCGAACTTAGGCAAAGTCGATTAGACATTGTGACATGGATTTCAGTGTTGTGTTCGATAGCGGCTTCAAGCTCAAGGCCAGTTAGATCATGTATTAGTTGATTTCTAAACTAATAACACCAAGAGTGCATAATTGCATTATATATAAGAAGAAGACTAAGCCACTAGAGGGCTCCTCTTCTTGGCATTGCGTAACGTTGCTCCGACCACAATACGCGAATGTTCCCCCGTTTGGTGGGGGGGGGTAGCTCTCTTCGACAAAGCATACCCTCCCTCCGTTTGGTGGGGGGTAACAGAAAAGAGGCCCCCGTTTGGTGGGGGGGTAGCCAACAGCCAATCAGATTGCAGAGACCCCCTCCCCGTTTGATGGGGGGGTGGAGCAAAGGATCACGGTAGCTTTTGTTCTATTTGCAAATGGGTCCCCGTTTGGTGGGGGGGGGGTAGCAAAGAGAGGTCCCGTTTGGTGGGGGGTACCAATGAAAGGTCCCCGTTTGTTGGGGGGGGTTGACAAAAGAGGTCACCATTTGGGGGGAGGGTCGCCAACAGCCAATCAGATTCATCCAATCTTAGCCTGACTTGGCGACCCCCTCCCAAACGGGGACCCCATTCTGCCTACCCCTCCACCAAACGGGGACCCCTTTTGCATACCCCCCACCAAACGGGGACCCTTTTTGCATACCCCCGCCCCACCAAACGGGGACCCCTTTTGCATACCCCCCCACCAAACGGGGAGGGGGTATGCTTGTCGACCCCCCCCACCAAACGGGGGAACATTCGCGTATTGTGGTCGGAGCACCGTTACGCAATGCCAAGAAGAGAAGCCCTCTAGTGGCTTACTCTTCTTCTATAATATAAAGGAATAAATTATAGACTCTTGATTACACGTTTCAGTTCTTCTGAACGAAAACACATTCAGAACGATGGCATTTAAAATATGCATATGATAATGAGGACTTGCCTCTGCGTCGAGATACTGCTAGCTCCTTTTAGGAGCCTGCTTGTTACAGTTAGTCAAGAGTTTAAAAACAGGGTCAAAAGACAATACAAAGCAACAGATATGTTAGCAGCCACATTAGCAGAGACGAAGCAGAAACACAGAGTATTCAATTAGTTAAGTTTTAAGCTAATTTTTAGGGTTTGGTTAAGCAAGCAAACTTCTGGTATCTACATATATGCTTTGGCGTGCTAAGCCTAACCCCGAACTGTTTCATCAGGTTGAAAAGGAAGAAAGTTGTTGTAGAAAGTTTGGGATCAGGATAAAATAAAAACAACTGAGACTGTTCCTCACGTATGTTATGAACATCAGTGTATTTCTTTGAGCTGGTTCGGCATGTTTGGAATGCCTCAGCCTGCTCTTTGCTTGCATCATACGTGACACAATCGTGATTTCCATGTGTAGGGTCCACCCCGTCTTCCGCGGGCAATCATTGCTCAATTCTGCCATAATTCAGTCCGCCGACGAAACGATCTCTTATCACGTTGTCCCTAGAGCTTCCGCACTCACACAACTTCTCTTTGCCCTGAGTTTTGCGAGAAACTCATTCAAGGGCGTCTGCTATTCTCGAACAGCTTGATTGAACTTAAATCGTTCTAAAATCAGAAGTGTCTTTGGCTGAAAGTGGTTCAGCAAGAGTAGATTCAGTCCATTAAAGGTTTTGTGGCACGATTCATCGGGGATACAGAGTCTCTTTACTAGACCAAATACACGTCATTTACACATACATTAACCGTATAGGTACAATAATGGTTATTCCAACCATAACACAGTTAAGCTTCTTTATAAGCGGAAGTTGTGAGTTGGGAGGAATTTCTTTGTCGTGGGTCTTGCTTAGTGGATATAATCCTGACCTGGTTGGTCAACTGGAAGTGATTCATCAGTAGTGTTAGCTGGTGTCAGAGTTGAAGCTTCTTCTATCGGTGGTTGCGGAGGTTGTTGGGTTGTTGGTACGCTCTGCTTTCGACCGATGTAATTGATTAGGTGGTAATTTCTGAGGAAGGTTCTCCCACATTGACCGCATTTGCAGGATCCTGAATCGCCATGTTGTTCTTTCTTGTGTCTGTTCAGGTTGTGCGATAGTGTGAATGACTGAGAGCACACGGAGCAAGTGCGATTCTTCGGTCTGGGGAATATGGTACGGTACTCCTTTTGATGTCTCTTCTGAAAAATGTCTCTGCAGGTTTTTGACTAATGTGAATCGTTGCGGGCTCAGAGGACATACAGGTTGCAGAGTTTCTGAAATAAAAATTGGTAACATCAGTCATAGAATTTCCATCACTATATATATATATATATATATATATATATATATATATATATATATATATATATATCTCAAATCTATTTTATCACACAACGAGCACTTTATTCTTTTTAACTTTAAACGCCACTTACCAGTAGTTCCTGAACATCTTCTTAGGATTTCTGCAAGGATTTCTTTGAGTTTACCGCAACTGTCTGCCACACCATGCTGTATTTAAAACAATTTTGCATCATAAACAGGATAGGTTTCATAAACTGGGATTAAAAATGTCGCCCAAAAGTATGGATCAAAAATGTCACCCAAAAATATGGATTAAAAATGGCACCCAAAAGTGGGATAAAAAATGTCACCCAAAAGTTGAGAGCAAAAATGTCACCCAAAATTCTAGTCATTACATACAATTTTCATTACATTATCATGGGATCAAAACAGTCACCCAGAAGCGATATCAAAACAGACACCCAAAATTGGGATTAAAATCGTCACCCAAAACTGGGATTGAAAATGGCACCCAAAAGTGGGATCAAAATTGTCACCCAAAAGTTCTACTCTTCAGATAGCTTGATGACCTTGTACTGTGAGAGCTAACTAAGCACCCAAAATTTGAATCATTAAATATATTTCCGTTACATTATCAGGAGATCAAAATAGTCATTCATTAATAAGATCAAAACAGTCAACCAAAATAAGGATCAAAACTGTCACCCAAAAGTGGGATCAAAACAGTCACCCAAAATTGGGATCAAAATCGTCACCCAAAACTGGGATCAAAAACGACACTCAATTTGAGATAACAGTCTCCCAAATAGCGCTCAATTGTCCTCTCTATTACTACTCTCACTGCGTGGGCGATAAAGTTTTGTTTTGTGTGGGTTAAAATTGTGCGAAGCGAGGTAACATTTTTGATGCGCTTTGCTGCTCGGGGATAAAATGCCAATAAAAGGACATTCGCTACCAACCCCCCCCCCAAACAGGGGCGTAGTCAGGATTTTGAATAGGAGGATATTTTGACAAAAAATTTACTGAAAAGCAGGGGGTTTTAACAAAGACCTACACACATTTTGTAATAGAATGTTGACATAATTTTCCTTCCGACAACCCAAAAGGAGGAGGTCCCAAAAGGACAACCCAAAATCCCCAAAACTACTGGATTCGACCATGTCTCCATGCTTTCAAATTTTGCTATCCCCCGATTTTTGGCCAAAAATGACAAAACTCTTACTTATTTTACTTGTACTTGATCACCATCATCTCCGCCACGAAGGCATAGGTGGCCTTGGTTCGCTGTTGAATCTAATGTGATTTCTATCCACTGAGATCGATCTGCTGCCAATGTTTTAATGGTGTCATTTCATTTGAAATGACCAACAGAATACAGACTCCTTGACGCTTTGAGATCTTCATGAACATTCGTTTTCCAGGTTTGCCGCTGGCGTCCTGAAAGAAGCAACATCGATAAGGGAGGAGTCTCTGGTCCATTCGGGCAACATGTCTAAGCCAACGCAGCCTGTATTTCCTCGGCTGTGCTTCCAATTTAGGTCTATGCCCTTCACGTGATCTGAGTTTAATATTAGTGACACGGTCAGCCAGCCTTTAGTCCAAGAATACGACGCAAGCATCCATTTTCAAAACCGTCCTGTTTATGGATATCGGAGCTATATGAAAGATTGTGTCTAACCCGCAAAACAGCAAAGTCATGACTCATGACCATGCTATGGGTACGAAGGTATATTTCCCGTCGGCGCCACATGCAGTTATACTTGGGTGTAGAAAATACTCAGCGCTCGTGGGTTCACCATTTGCAGAGATCTGGCAGCCGAGGTACTTGCAGGCATCCACTTTATTAAGGCGCTTCCTAAACTGCGGCCCGGCCCGGCCCGGCCCGGCCCAAATTGCCTAAAATGCGGCCTCGTGTTAAATTTTCAAAATACACTAGAATTGGATTTTTGGGCCGCAAATAGCCTAAAGTGCGGCCCTAGGCCGCAAACTTCCTAAACTGCGGCCCGTCATCCTTGGCCGCAAATTGCCTAAACTGCGGCCCGAACTGCCTTTGGGCCGCAAAATGCCTAAAATGCGGCCCGAACTGTTTTTGGGCCGCAAACTGCCTAAAATGCGGCCCGAACTGTTTTTGGGCCACAAACTGCCTAAAATGCGGCCCGAACTGTTTTGGGCCACCAAACTACAAAGTGCGGCCCGAACTGTTTTTGGGCCCCAAACTGCCTAAAATGCGGCCCGAACTGTTTTTGGGCCGCAAACTGCCTAAAATGCGGCCCGACCTGTCTTTGGGCCGCAAATGCCTAAAATGCGGCCCGAACTGTCTTTGGACCGCAAATGCCTAAAATGCGGCCCGAACTGTTTTGGGCCGCAAACTACCTAAAATGCGGCCCGAACTGTTTTTGGGCCGCATACTGCCTAAAATGCGGCCGAACTGTCTTTGGGCCGCAAAATGTCTAAAATGCTTTTTGTTTCCTGCTCGAAGGGGCATAGTTTGGGGGGGGGTTGGACGTGTTGGGGGTACTTTCCCAAATTATTTGGCCAGATCCTCCATATTTGATGAAAAACCCTCCCCCCAACTCTCCGCTACCCCGTCGAACTCCCGTCCCCAGCCCTTTTGGGAGACAAAAACTAAATAAAGTTGGCTAAAAAGTTGTAATGTTTTGCAAATAACTGAGTAAGAGAAAAATAAGAGAAACCACGAGGAGACTTAGTGTAAGCAGTGTTCTTCCTAACTTCAATGCATTTCTGTGCTGGAATCATTTGAAAACTGATGTCAACTTTTTTGTCAAGCAAAAGGTGGGTCTAATGATGATATTAAGTTCTAGGTATTCTTCACATAAATCAGCAATATCATTTGATCAAAATTTTGGTGTATTCAAAACAGTGTTGGCATCTGGGATGGTATCTCATGGGGTGGGATTGTGGTAACATCTAGTTAAGGCTTAGGAAAATGAACAACGAGTTTGAACTCATCTCTAGCAAAAGTCATAATGATAGAAACATACGATCAAACATTTGTAGTTAAAATTTCTAAGAAAGATTCATTATATTCATTTGTGGTTATGGATTTTATCTTCATAGAATTTCTTCTTTAATTCTTAAGTCTTTATTTCTTGACATCTTCCCGCCCAGATGTGGTGGCTTGGCAATCGTCATCCACCTCCAAAGGAACTACATCCCTCAAGCCCCGGCGAGTAATAGTTCCTCCAGGAAGCTTCATCTTCACAAATCGGACCAGGCCATCATCCGAGTCAAGAAGTTGCGTGATGCGCCCCATTTTCCAGGTGCATCTGGGGGTAGCTGCTTTCATAAGGCACACCGAGCCGACCTTCGGGATCCAATTCTTTCATTTTAGGCATTTTGCGACCCAAAGAGAGTTCGGGCCGCATTTTAGGCAGTTTGCGGCCCAAAAACAGTTCGGGCCGCATTTTAGGCATTTTGCGGCCTAAGGGCAGTTCGGGCCGCATTTTAGGCATTTGCGGTCCAAAGACAGTTCGGGCCGCATTTTAAGCATTTTGCGGCCTAAAGACAGTTCTGGCCACATTTTAGGCAGTTTACGGCCCAAAGACATTTCGGGCCGCATTTTAGGCAGTTTGCGGTTTGCGGCCCAAAAACAGTTGGGGCCGCAGTTTAGGCAGTTTGCGGCCCAAAGACAGGTCGGGCCGCATTTTAGGCATTTTGCGGCCCAAAGACAGGTCGGGCCGCATTTTAGGCATTTTGCGGCCCAAGGGCAGTTCGGGCCGCATTTTAGGCATTTGCGGTCCAAAGACAGTTCGGGCCGCATTTTAAGCATTTTGCGGCCTAAAGACAGTTCGGGCCGCATTTTAGGCAGTTTGCGGCCCAAAACAGTTCGGGCCGCATTTTAGGCAGTTTGCGGCCCAAAAACAGTTCGGGCCGCATTTTAATCAGTTTGCGGCCCAAAAACAGTTCGGGCCGCATTTTGGGCAGTTTGCGGCCCAAAGACAGTTCGGGCCGCATTTTAGGCAGTTTGCGGCCCAAAGACAGTTCGGGCCGCATTTTAGGCAGTTTGCGGCCCAAAGACAGTTCGGGCCGCATTTTAGGCAGTTTGCGGCCCAAAAACAGTTCGGGCCGCATTTTAGGCATTTTGCGGCCCAAAGACAGTTTGGTCTTTATTTGGCACGGTTGCGGCCAAGGATGATTGGGCCGCAGGTTAGGAAGTTTGCGGCCTAGGGCCGCACTTTAGGCTATTTGCGGCCCAAAAACCCAATTCTAGTGTATTTTGAAAATTTGACATGAGGCCGCATTTTAAGCAATTTGGGCCGGGCCGGGCCGGGCCGCAGTTTAGGAAGCACCCTTTATTAATAGTGTTTTGGCCAACTGAGAATCCTTGTTGGTGCGCTGCGGAAGTAATCTACTTACATTTAGCCGTGTTCAGCTACACTTTGCATGCCCAAGCAATTTTGGCCTGCTTTCATGGGACGCCAACGCCTTAACACACTACAGAAGCTTAAAGACGATCCCTACACCTTACGCTAAACAAAACATTAGCGATGCGCGCATAGTACGCCCTAAACGTTAATAGTGTTTAAACAGGACGCCCTTTATTTCAGAAACCATGTTTTAACATAGGAGCTATGGCCCATATGTGGCCCATGGGCGTCCAGCAACAGGATGCCCATGGCCCATATATGGGCCATGGGCATGCAAAGTGTTATGGTGCTGGTTTCCTTTCGGGTATTTTCGACTCATACGGCTTTAATCCTTTAATCCTGTATATGGCTAAAACTTACGAAAGAACCTGTTTCCGTGCTCTTTAACATTCTATTCTAACGTGCCCAAAAGATAAGAAAGTTTTGGTTTATGGCCTTAGGCTCCCAGTAGGTAGTCAAGACTCGGCATTGGTTGTATAGCTGGAAACAGGACACGAAAATGAACATTTTTGCTTTTACAACTTTTGAGCTATCTCCAGTGGTTAAGTCAGTATAAGCAAAAAACTATTTTGAGGGTCAAAAAATAACCATTTTTGAGGAAATCAGTTTTTTCAAAATTACTGCCACATGTTAAGGACAAAGTTGGCTGATTTATACTCAATCGACACAGCGTCCAAATGCACATTTTATGAATGTCATTAGCCGGACTTCATTGCCTTAGCTAAAAATTTGGCCGAAAAACCATTTTGGCAAAACTGCGATTATTTTGTTTCGAACATCGATTTCTCAAAAACTACTTGACGGATACTGGAGATTTTTGGCAGAATCGAAATTTGCACTTCTGCGGAGGGTAGTTTTTCTTGGTATGAGCTTAAACAACTTCAGTTGCGAGAAAACTGAAAAATTTCATGTCGTTGCACATTTGCCGACTTTTCCGGAGTATTGACGCTTGTTGAGCCAAATCCAAAAAAACGTCCCTCGGCCCATCTATCCTCTGTATGATAGCACAAGAAAAATTTTGGCCAATTTTTCAGATTTGAGAAATCGACGTTCAAAAATGTTTGGTTTATATTCATTCTGTTAGATGTCAGCAAGTCTGAAAAGTTCTGCCATGTTTTTGCTAATTTTGCTAGTTTCGTAAGCTCGTGTGAATTTGCAAATAATAAGCTTTAAAACGATGTATAAAGCTCTTTCCAACTCCTAAAATTGCGAAAGTTATGGCGTTTCAAAAAATCACAACAAAATCACTGCACAAAAGGAAACCACCACCTTAAGTGCCAGTGACCAAACCCGAAACCAATAGCAATTGTGAACTGACTCCAAGATTTGGAATCAGTTTCACTAAAATGTCATAATTTTACGATTATATAGAGCAAACCTCTTATCTTCTTGATATCATTCTGTTATGATATTCTGATCAGAGCATGTGATATATGTAGACAACAGCCAATTAGAGCCAATTACAGCAGAAGCTGCCTCTCTAACTAAATTTGATTTGATGTTGATAACGACTCCCACCCCTAATGAAAATATAGAAGATTTTGGCGCCAAATTTGAATCGCAAAATTATTCCCATTATTCCCATTGTCTGGACGACGCAATCTAAAACTAGCCGCAGCAACTAGGAGACTGTTGTAGAGGATATATATGTATGTGTCTAATATTGTGTGTATGTAATGCTCAACACTTCTCTTTCGCCTAGCTATGTGCCGGCTTGCTGCCACATATGCACTAGTTGGTCGGGGAAGGTTGGGTTGGGCTAGGCGTCCCCACTCTATTGGGTGTTTCCCATATGCATATATGTGTTGTGTTGCTATTGGCTGGGAGGGTTTTCCTAAGCCCCGCCTCCTGGGGGTCTCAACAAAACCTCTCCCATCCTATTCAGTTGGGTTGTGTTTGTCACGTTTGTTGTCTGCCTCCTTTGTAGCAATGTTGTGTGCACTCGCCTTGGGCTCCCTTGTCTAGACAGTTGGGTCTCCCACCCCCTTCTGTATTTCCGGTCTCCCCGGCTCCTGCAAAGGTTTGTTACCCTTGTACGTAACCGCCAGTACGGCAATATTGTTATTATTGTTATAACATGTGTGTGTACTTTCTATTCAATATAACTGTGTCATTTTCCGGCCTGCGCGCCATTATTAAACCATCTTTATTTAGGTGTGTTATTTATGGCTTATCTAGGTTTAGCTAAGTTAGTTGTACGTGTAACATCTGTTACTGGCGAGGCTCCCCACGGACTGGCTCTCTATATTCGGCCAGGCGCGTTATCCATTGGGCGCAGTTCCAGTAGCAAGTTGTTGGTAATTGCTATATTACAACACTTCCGCTACATTAGTCTGCCAGGACGTAACCTGGTTCTTCTGGGCGTTTTTTTTCTTTACGGTTTCGTTCGGCGATCGGGAGAAAGGGCAGTACGCCGCTCCCCAACGATTTCGATTCGACCTGTAATTTTCTGTGATTTTTCGAAGCGGCAATTGGAATTCGGAACGGCAGTACGCCACTTCCTGAGGTACATTCGAATCTACGAACTTCAACTCGAACGAACGGCAGTACGCCAGTACCGGTTCCAAACGCGCTTTTTCTTCCATCTACGATACGAAATCCAGAAATTTGGGTCGGCAGTACGCCATATTATCCCAAATCGCCACGATCAGCTGAAGATTCCGAAGACGCCTGAAAATAAGAACAGTACGTTCGTCCTGAGCTTTCTGCGCCGTTTTACGAATCTACGTACCTAACTTTTGCTTTTCCTTAACCCACCTACGAGAGCGGACTCGCTGGTATTTTTGTAAGTTTGTCTGGGTTATATACGTACGTATAGTTTTCTCCATTTTTCTGTCTTTTGTCAAATATAACCAGCCTGAACGGCCAATAACCTCTGTCTTGTGGTCATTGTTATTGTGTACATTAGGCTGTAAATTTTTGTGCCCTTTGTCTACGTACGCCCATTTTATTTACACAGTCTGTATCATATTGACCTGTTTATACAGTTTCTGTACAAGCTATTTTGTACCTCTTTAATGTATACGTATATTAGTCGTCATACATTAGTCTGTATTCTTGTCTTATATTTGATCTCTGTGTAATTTTGTAGTTTTTCCTTTTGGGGTACATTATTTGAGATAATTTAGGGACCTTTTTTGGGATTATTTTTCTGAGATAGGTATAATTTTCGTTATAATTATTATAA
>JASAND010020846.1:0-20460 GCA_030248195.1 Trissonchulus latispiculum | reverse complement strand
GTTAAAACCACAGATAAATAAATACAGATACAAGCATAGGTGTGGCTGGGCAAAAAATCTGGGGGGGGGGGGGAAATAGGTGTGGCTGGCGAAAAAAGTGGGGGAGGGGGTTTGAAAAAAGTAAGGAGGGGGTTTGGCAAGAAAAGGGGGAGGGGGGCATAGTGCGTCTATCAAAAGATATTGAGTACACCATTATAGCGAGATTCCGTGGAACCAACCTAGCTGGGACTAAGCATAAAATCATTCCACGAAAATAAGCTGACTTTGTTGGAATTTTGCTCTCCAGTCTTTGATGAAAAATGTTTCCAGGAAAATTAGCTGATTTCACTGGAGACCAGTCAGCCCAGAATTAAAGGTAAAATAAATACGTTTTAAAATCAGGCCCAACCAGACATTGCCGGACCTCCAAGACCCGGCAGGCTCGGCTCGGGTCGGACCTAACGCTCCAACAAACAACCGGGCCCTGCCCGGCCCATTACATGCCCGATGCGGGGACAGGGACCCGCTTCCAACCGAGTTGGAATCTTGCTCGCAAGAACTAAGGCGCAGATGTTTCCACGAAAGCCGGCTAACTCGGTAGGAATCAGGCCGCCTGGGCTAAGGTTTTTAAATTTTCCTGGAATTCAGCTCATAAGATTTTCATAGGTCTCATCCGCGGAATCTCGCTATAATGGTGTACTCAGAATCTTTTGATAGACGCATAGGTGTAATTGGGGGGAGGTTTGGGGGGAGGGGGGTAACCCCCCCCCAGCCATTTTTACAAACCCACCCAAAAATTTTTGGGGGCCCCCCGGCCCCCCCCAACTGGGGGGGGGGGTAGTCGCGCCGAAGGCGCGAAAAATTGGCCAAAAATAGGGTATTTTTAGGGCAAATTCTGCAAAATTTTTCAAAAAAGTCCAAATTTTTGGCTTAAAGTGTTTATTATTGCGAGAAATACACGTTTTTAACGGTTTTATGGACTTTCTGGCTCAATATTGACCTTATTTTAGACTTAGAAACATGTTGGCAATCAAGTTTTCGAGTTTAAAACCCCTGTCTAATGTCAAAATTACTTCATAGTTGAATGTTTTTTGGCATTAGCAATGGCTGAAAATGCGATTTTTGACATAAAAATAGAAAAATTTTTTTGGGGGAGGTTTGGGGGAGGTCGTGGGGGGGGTTTGGGGGGGTCTAAAAAGGGGCCCCTCAAATTTCCGGGGGAGGGCCCCCCACCCAAATCCCCGTTACACCTATGGAGGGGGGGTCGCCAAAAGTCAATTTGGAGGGAGGGGTAAGAAAAATTTTCGAGGGGGGGGTTCGGCGAAAAATCGGTTTTTCGTCCAAAAACTGAAAAGTTTTCTCTGTTTTAAGCAATTTTTGGCGATTTTTAGCTTAATTCAAGCAAACTTTAGAAATTTTCGAAAAATTTCGAATTTTCGGCTAAAAATTTTCAAAAACTTAGGTAGGGGTTACCTAGGTTACTTTAGCATTACACATGTCGATTCAGACCTGTGCATAATTACAGGAATTTCGCACGATTTATGCACATTTTTGCACACTAGGTTTCGATTTTTGCACAGCTCTACAGCTCGAGAAATTCCAATTCTTAAATTTTGAAAATGTGTAATGCGTGCAGAACCCTGCTATGCAACGATATGCATGATCTATCTTCCGAAAATAAGAGGGTTATCATAAGGTTGTCAATTCTATGTTTTACTCCAGACAGAAAGCCGCATATGTGTTTAAAAGCGCGTAAAACCGTTAATAACGTACATTTGCTTTAATAATAACTACTATTTTGACAATATATACTGTTGGAATATTTTCCATTTTTATTTTACAATTGGTTCCGCCCAGTACTACTTGGGTCAGGTGTGTCACCCCTCCCTCTCCCCCTACATACAACGATAAAGAATGGGTGTATTCGTGTATTATGTGAGAACTTGGGGACATAGATGTACGGCTTGGGAGGGGCATTAGCCCCCAGCCAGTTTTCCAAACCCCCTTCCGGAAATTTTATGGGAGAGCAAGAATTACACGTTACTGTTATTACACGTTATTTCTGAGTGGACCGCGCAGTGCGCAAGCAAAATCAGGGGGACCGCGCAGCGCGAGCGACGCATTGCGTTTGCGCAATTTAGCATAAATTACTCAGAAAAGCAAGTCATAATTAACGAATATTATCCTAATTTAGTTTGTACAAAAATGCGGAAAAATTGAAGATGTTCGCAAGCAAATTACGATCTGTGAAATGGTGAAAACGAGTGGGAATTGCTAGACGGGGCTGCAAACTTGCTAATACTTTGAAAATGTTGAAAATGTGCTGCTATTCTATCGCCATCCCCTCTGCACGTCGCACGCCCCTCCCCCGTTGTGCGAAGGGGGACCGCGCAAAATAATTTCTGGTACACCCTGTGAAGAGAGACCTTGCCCATGTATGGTGGGGTCTGCCTCCAAAATTTTGAGGGTGGGGTCGCAACTTCGCCAATTGGGGGTTGGGGTATTGGTGTCCCTTAACCCAAAGGTGTAATTCGGGGGGGGGGTAGGTAACCCCCCCAGCCATTTTTTAAAACCCCATCCAGAAATTTTTGGGCGCCCCCGGCCCCCCCCCCCAACGGGGGGGGGGGGGGGTTAGTCGCGCCGAAGGCGGGAAAATTGGGCAAAAATTGGGCATTTTTAGGGCAAATTTTGCAAAATTTTTCAAAAAAGTCCAAATTTGTGGCTTCACTTGTTTATTATCGCGAGAAATATACGTTTATAACGGTTTTATGGTCTTCTAGACTCAATATTGACCTTATTCTGGACTCAGAATCATGTTGGCAATAAAGTTTTCGAGTTTAAAAACACTGTCTAATGTTAAAATTACGTAATGATTTCATGTTTTTCGGCATTAGCAATGGCTGAAAATGCGATTTTGGACATAAAACTAGAAAAAATTTTTTGGGGGAGGTTTGGGGGGGGTCGGGGGGGGGGTTTGGGGGGGGTCTAAAAAGGGCCCCCCCCCAAAATTTCGGGGGAAGGGCCCCCCCCAACCCAAATCCCCGTTACACCTATGGGGGGAACCCCTCCCCCAAATGGAATAGTGCCGACCAGACATGTGCAGGAGGGTATGTTCTGGGGGGGGGTGAAGGGCGCTATGCCTACACCTATGCCCACAATACACCCATTCTGTATCGTTGTATGTAGGGGGAGGGGTGACACACATAGGTGTAACGGAGATTTGGGGTGGGGGAGGCTCCCCCCCCCCAACATTTTCTGGGGGGGGGGCCCCTCTGGCGACCCCCCCCCCCCCCCCCCCCCCCCCGCCCCCCCCAACCCTCCCCCAAAAAAATTTTTCATTTTTTATGCCAAAAATCGCATCTTCAGCCGTTTCTAATGATGAAAAACATCTAACCATAAAGTAATTTTAACATTAGACATTGGTTTTAAACTCAAAAACTTGATTGCCAACATGTTTCCAGGTCCAAAATAAGGTCAATATTGAGTCATAAGATCCATAATACAGTTAAAAACGTGTATTTCTCATGATAATAAACAGTTAAAGCCAAAAATTTCGACATTTTTAAAAATTTTTTCAAAATTTACCCTAAAAATACCCAATTTTTGGCCATTTTTCGCGCCTGCGGCGCGACTACCCCCCCCCCCCAGTTGGGGGGGGGGACGTCCCCCCCCAAAAAAGTTTTGGGGGTGGGTTGAAAAAAGGCTTGGGGGGGGTCCCCCCCCAACCCCCCCCACCTTACACCACACCTGACCCAAGTAGTACTGGGCGGAACCAATTGTAAAATAAAAATGGAAAATATCCCAACAGTATATATTGTCAAAATACTAGTTATTATTAAAGCAAATGTACGTTATTAACGGTTTTACGCGCTTTTAAACACATATGCGGCTTTCTGTCTGGAGTAAAACATAGAATTGACAACCTTATGATAACCCTCTTATTTTCGGAAGATAGATCATGTATATCGTTGCCTAGCAGAAGTTCTGCACGCATTACACATTTTCAAAATTTTAGAATTGAAATTTCTCGAGCTGTAGAGCTGTGCAAAAATCGAAACCTAGTGTGCAAAAATGTGCATAAATCGTGCAAAATTCCTGTAATTATGCACAGGTCTGAATCGACATGTGTAATGCTAAAGTAACCTAGGTGTAGGGGTTTGAAAATTTTTGGGGGGGGGGGGTCGGCCGAAGGCCGATTTGGGGGGGGGGTTCATAGTTTATTTTTGGGGGGTTGGGGGGGGGGTATCCCCCCGAAATTTTTGACCAAATTTACCCCCCGCCCCCAGATTTGTTGACTTACCCTCCCCCAACTTTTGGCTACCCCCCCCCAACCCCCCCCCCCCCCCCCCCCCCCAACGATTTTTGGACCCAAACAGTTAGCTAAATTTGGTCGAAAAATGGTCATTTTTTGAAAAATTTTTCTAAAATTTTGACCCAAAATCGCTTTAAAACGGTGCAAAAACACATAAAACGTTAAGAACAAGCCTTATTTTGATGAAAAAAGGGCTAAATTACAGAAACTTTTGCATTTTTTGGCCATTTTTCGAAATTTCTGAGGTCCGAATTCTGGGGGGGGGTTGGGGGGGGCACCCTTCATCACATTTCGGAGGACGGCCAAGATGTACCCCCCCCCCAGACCCAAAGTTCCAGGGAAACTATGGGAGGGATAGTAAAAAATTTTTAGGGGAGGGTTGGCGACCCCTCCATTTGGGGGGAGGGGTCCCCCCTAACACACCTATGGGGGGAGGTTCCGACGGAGGGTGGGGAGACCCCCTTAAATTTTATGCCATTTTTGGCCACTTTTTGGCCAAAAATCTTGGGGGGGGTAGCAAAAATCTGAAAATCTGGGGGGGGTCTCCAAAATTTGTCATTTTGGTGGGGGGGGTCCACCCCTAACACACATATGCATACAAGCCGAGTTCAAACGAAACCCCCCCCCCTCCCCACCATAGGTGTACCACCTGTTTGGGTTGGGGGGGGAGTAGAAGGGCCAAATTTGGCTCGGGCTCGGGGGACCCCACCCAAAACCGAAATTTGGGGGAAGGGGACCCCCCCCTAAACTGTACCCCCAAGTTTTTTTAGCTAAAAATGCTCCTTTTTGATGTACAGTACATTAAACGTACTCAAAAGCTTCTATCAATAGTTTTCGTATGCGAAAATAGGGCTTGAAAATTGACAAATTTGTACTAAAATATGCCTAAATTAGCCCAGATTGTGGTTTATAATTGCGTATATTATCTTTTAATTGCTATAAGTAACCATCTTTAGCTGTTTATAGGCGATTTATAGCCTATTTTTATAATTTTTTTCAAAAATTTTCACAAGTTGCAAAAAATTTTTCAAAAATTTTGCATTTTTTTCTTGGTTTGGACACAATTTTAGGGGGGGAGGGGGGTTTGAGCTCGGCTTGGGGGGGGAGTAGTTGAGGTAGGGTAGGGGGGAGGGGGTCTGGCCTCTCCGTGGGGGGGGGGTCTCACAGGGGGTAAACTGTAGCCTGGTACACCTATGCTCCCCACACCTAGACAGCAAAGGGAAAAACGATGGGAAAAAACCAACCCCAATATTGTATTCGGCCAGGGTAACTCATATTAGCGATTTTGTGCATGCGACAGGTAAGATCGGCGTCGGTGACTTCATATCTGCAGTTATTTTTGCGATATTCCTTATATTAAGTGTGAAAATCAAACATCAAAATTTGCAGCATCAACTTTGTGTTGTGATTTCCTGGATCGTCTGGGAGGGTCCCAATATGATTGGAGAGGTTAATACCTCCCCACACCCTTGAGGAACTCCAGGACCGCCCGGGGCTCCTCCGAAAGGACCGAGATGGTGGGGTTGGGGCCAAGGTGCCGGGTGCGCATTGCCGTATGGGCCGGACAATGGATAAAAAGATGGAGGATATTAGGATAAGATAGCATCAACTTTCATCAAATTTGCCAGTTTCTTTGTCAAAAATAAATGCAAAAATTTGTAATCATTCGAAATTCGACGAAATAAAGTAAATGTTGTTTCAGTGTTTTTTCGCGTATTTCTTTGTCCCAAAGTACTTTGTGGTCACTTTAGCTTCGCCAAACAGCTGATCCGCTGAAATGAGGTTTTTGCTGGCTAGCACAAAACTGCCACGTCCAAATGCCATTTTGTGCTGTTCACGTAAAGAACGCATTAAACTTGCTATACATGTGAATAACTTTTGAGCAACTAATAACCATTTTTGGGAGTTTGGCAGCAAAAGCAAAAGTTTGCACAAGGTACGTTTGTAGTATGATTTTTAGAGTTCAGTTCACGAATGCGTAGTAACAGAAATCCCACTTTAGAATACACCAGAAATGCCCGTAGCAACAGGAAATGTACGAACAGATTTCCCCTCCTTCCGTTCGTTCGAGATAACTCAAATGACCCCAACAAATGGAACAGGAACATGCAAATGGGATCACCTATTGGAAGGGAGACACATAAAAAGGGAGCGATAACAATAGGGAAACCTCGACAACCCTGCTAATCGTCTGTTTTTCCTGCGGAGGGAAAGGGGCTCCTCCCGTGTTTATTTCTCTAGCGCCTGCACTTTGGGGGAACACAATCTATCATTTACGTAAATATGCAGACGAATATTCCATTAAGGTGGTAGTACCACTACCGGGGTGGACTTTGAACAGATGCTGTGAACTAAATACTTAAGGTGCTGGTTTCCTTTCGGGTATTGTTGACTCCTACGGCTTTAATCCTTTACGTAAAGGGTTAAAACTTAACAAATAACCTATTTCCGTGCTCTTCATTTTAGGACCTGTCCCGTATTCTTAGGCCAAAAGATAAGAAAGTTTTGGTTTTTCGCCTTAAGCTCCCAGTAGGTAGACAAGACACGGGATTGGTTGATATGGCTGGAAAGAGGACTCGAAAATGAACATTTTTGCTCTTACAACCTTTGAGCTATCTCCAGTGGTTAAGTCAGTATAAGCAAAAAAACTGGTTTTAGGATCAAAAAATGTGTAATGAAGTGAGCAAGACACGATCTGCTCTCAGCTCTAATCCTTTAATCTCTCAATTACACGGAAGGTCAGCACGTCTGCTCGCAACGAAACAGACTTAGGCACCAGATCTCTGAAAGGTGATGTTCCAGAATCAGAGATTCTTTGCAGCCAACCTTGGTAGAGGCCTTCGTCGGTGAGTTCGTTTGAGGCTCCTGATTTCCAAGTGAATAGCAAGCGGGGTCAGCACTTGCTTCTCGTTGACAGCACTGGATTTGGATGACTTCTGCACTGAATCTTCGAGATAGAGATTGCCAGGAAAACTTACTGAGTTTGATCCCGTCCTGGATTTCGGTGATTATTGGCTAAACGGTAAACGCACCGTATCTGAGGGCAAACGCGCCTTTATTCGCTTGTGATAAGATTTGACGGTAAACGCACCGTATTTGAAGGCAAACGCGCCTTTATTGCTGGTAATAAGACTTAGCAGCTAGCACACAGATAATTTAATAAAGCCAATACAATTATAATTATTACAATTTATGCGTTCAATGTGTAAGCTACTACAACACCAACAATATAGTGTGATACAGTACAAATTTACTGCACCACAGTTGCCAGATATTTCCCCTTAGCTTATTATTAATATTATTCCAATTTGGAATAATATTACCAACTTAGATTAGATTATTGGGACGAGGTCGTACTCTCAACGCCTTTTACACCCTTCTAGTCTATTAACTCTCTCTAGCGATGACTAAACTCAAGCTCCCTATATGCTGTGTGTTGCCCTATATGCTCGTGCTTTATTACTCTTTATACGTCCCTTACAATAGAACTGTCAAACTAATATCACAATAAACTAATTTACTAACTATTAAACTAGGGTCAGTCTTTGGGTGAGCCCCCGAAAGTCGGTCACCGCTTTCGCTCCGACACACAGTTCAGGGATGCTATGTGAGACAGAAATTTGAGGAATTGGAAACAGTTGGGAGTTGGGAAGTCCTTCCTTACTTATTCCTAAGTTGATCTAGATTAATACAGTTATACAACAATGGTCTTCTGGTCTTCTGGAAGGAAATCAAAGCAGGGAGGTCTGGATGACAGTTTTGGACGTTAGAATGCAGGAAATTGACATTTCAAATTGAAAAAGGGTTAAGGCTGTTTATGGCTTAGGAGATAATGAAAGTTCACTCTGTATTGGTTAATCGGATCCCCCAACTTGATCAGGTTTGGTCGGTCACTGTCTCTGCCGTGGTCTACTCTACAAGATCATTCAGCTTCCAATGTACCTTCGCTAGACTGACTCGGACTGATACAATTCACTGATAACCGCTTCCAAATTGACTAGGTCTTTCTCCGGACAATACTGACAACAATAATCTGACTGAATCAAGGCTCTGAACTGGGTCCACCGTACTGGAATCTCGGATGCAAATTTCGGCAGGACTGATATGATCCGCACCTGAATCAAATGGGTTAAAACCCATTAATACAAGGTTACGGTGCGGGAATCGAACCCAGCAACCATTACTCGTTCTTTCGCTTTCCAGGCCCAAAATGTGCATTTTGGGCCCCATTTGAACTGGTGAATTGAAGAATTGACTGAAAATCATTGGTTATTGCCTTTTTGACAATATTAACCGTTTCTGGTAACTTCTTGTTACCAAATGGGCTTGCTTGGCCAACTTTAGGTTGCTACATGCTGAAGTTGGTTAAACTCCTGAGAACGCGTGAAAACTCACTGTTAGCGCTTTATTTAAAAGTTCACTTGCTTTTACCGCTTTTCGCACGAACCGGGCCGCCTGGGCCGTTTTAGATTAATACCAACAATTTCTGACAGAAGTTTGTCTGTTCCTTACAGCAGACAAAATAACTGATCAATACGTGTATTTTTCGGCCTGTTTTTGGCCCAATTTAGCTGTTTTGCCACGGGAAATAGACTTATTTCCCGTGGCCGACTGATAATCCCAAATATGAACGAAACTTGGCATTTTAAATGATTTTCTGATGTTGGAAGATGGTCAAATATCTATTATTGACTACAATTAGCCTTACTACTGCCTACTTACTTACATAGATTACATTACTGAGACTTACGTAACGCTAGCTAAGAATTAATAACTACTGGTTATTTGATCTAAAATTTCACGATTAAACAGTTTTCCTGCTTACATTAATTACTTGACTTGAAAATAAAGTTAGTAGGCTGCATTTTGAGTGAGTGTTTGCACATAATTAATTTCATTTAGTTTGTGGCAAAAATGCAAAAACTCACTCACTCACTGTCTCAGCAGCCATCCTACGCAGTCCCTACTTACCGACCTACCGACCTACCGAACTACTTCTACTTCTAAATCTACCTCCCACCTATCCTAGTGCCCTAACAGGGGGCGTACCGAACCGCTATTCGATCCGGCGCTGGCAACCCCAGCAGCCAGCCGAGTGGAAGTCGCACGTACAACCACCCTTTCACACGAGCACATGTCAGTACTCGTGCAAAACCGGCATATAAATTAACAAAACTTTGATGAACGCGGATTTGAACGAAAATTACATATTCTTGTAGAACTTGAAAAACTGAACATTTTTTATGCTTAATCGGCTTTCTTGTGCTATCATACAGAGGACATATGGGCCGAGGGACGTTTTTTTGGATTTGGCTCAACAAGCCTCAATACTCCAGAAAAAATGGCAAATGTCGCAACTTTGTATTCAGTTTTCTCGCAACTGGAGTTGTTTTAGCTCAAACCAAGAAAAAAGTCCCTCCGCAGAAATACGAATTTCAATTCTGCCAAAAATCTGCGGAATCCGTCGAGCAGTTTTTTGAGAAATCGATGTTCGAAACAAAATAATCGCAGTTTCGCCAAAATGGTTTTTCGGCCAAATCTCTAGCTTAAAGCAATAAAGTTCGGCTAATGGGCATTCATAAAATGTGCATTTAGACGCTGTATCGATTGACTAAGCCAATTTTGTCCTTAACATGTGGCAGAAATTTTGAAAAAACTGATTTCGTCGAAAATGGCCATTTTTTGACCCAAAACAGTTTTTTGCTTATATTGACTTAACCACTGGAGATAGCTCAAATGTTGTAAAAGCAAAAATGTTCATTTTCGTGTCCTCTTTCCACCCATAACAACCAATCCCGTGTCTTCTCTACCTACAGGGAGCCTAAAGCCAAAAACCTAAACTTTATTATCTTTTGGCCTAAAAATGCGAGACTGGTCCCAGAATGTTAAAGAGCACGGAAATAGCTTATTTGTTAAGTTTTAACCCTTTACGCAAAGGGCTAAAACTTACGAAATAACCTATTTCCGTGCTCCTTAACATTTTAGGACCAGTCCCGTATTCTTAGGCCTAAGAAAGTTTTGGTTTTTGGCCTAAGGCTCTCAGTAGATAGGCCAGACACGGGATTGGTCGTTATGACTGGAAAGAGGGCACAGAAATGAATATTTCTGCTTCTACAACCTTTGAGCTATCTCCAGTGGTTAAGTCAGTATAAGCAAAAAACTGTTTTGAGGGTCAAAAAATGGCCATTGTTGAGGAAATCAGTTTTTTCAAAATTACTGCCACATAGGACAAAATTGGCATAGTTATACTCAATTGATACATCGTCCAAATGCACTATTTATGAATGCCTATTAGCCGGACTTATTGCTTTCAGCTAGAGATTTGGCCGAAAAACCATTTTGGCAAAACTACGATTATTTTGTTTCGAACATCGATTTCTCAAAAACTACTAGACGGATTACGGAGATTTTCGGCAGAAATCTAAATTCGTACTTTTGCGGAGGGACGTTTATCTTGGTTTGGGCTAAAACATATTGAGTAGCAAGAAAACTCAATGCGAAGTTGCGAAATTTTGTGTTACTGTGCATTTGGCCGATTTTCTCGAACGTTAAGACATGCTGAGCCAAATCCAAAAAATGACCCTCGGCCCATATGTCCTTCATATCGTGGCACAAAAAGAACTTTTGGCCGATTCTTCAGTTTTGAGAAATCGATGTTCAAAGCTTTTGGTCTATATTCATCCTGTTCGATGTCAGCTTGTCAGAAAATTTCTGCTATTTTTTTGCTAATTTGCCAGTTCTGTAAGCTCATGTGAATGTACAGATAATAAGCTTTAAAACGATGTATAAAGCTCTTTGCAACTCCCAGAATTGCGAAAGTTCTAGCGTTTCAAAAAATCACCACAAAAGCACTGCACAAAAGGATACCACCACCTTAAGGTGGTGATTCCCTTTGGTCACATAAAGTTTGCACCATTATTACTCATTCATTACTTGGAGTTAAGAAGCCATTTTTATATCAAAATGTAGCTTGACATTTTCTCTTTTTAATGCATGCCACGAAACTAATGTTGCTTTTCGAAAATATTTTAAACACATTTTAGAAGAAGTATAATTTTCCAGAATTTTTGCAGACCCAAGTAAATTTTTTCGCGAGACATCGGTTATATCATTCGATACCTCCATCAAATAGCTGGGGACGATTTTTTATTTATTGTGAAATCGCTCTTCGTTATAGAGAAATAAGCTGCAATGTGTGCGTAACCTGTATTTTGCCTACTTTTTCCAAATTTGTCAAGCGATTACTTTAGCTAGAAAGCAGCAATCGGGGCAACTAAAAAATCGTCCCTGGGTATATTTGTGCAGAACACATTTGTTCAGTAGCAGCCCTCCAACTTGCATGGTGAATGCTCCACAATCTTTGGAAAAAAATTGGTCGTGTTTTTGCAAAAACTACAATTTTTATGATAGCAGCCTACAGGATAGCAGTTGGAAGACGATCATGCGTCGGATAATTTGTCCCTGTGAGACCTTCAGATCGATGCCCTTAGTTTGACTTTACGGCTTGCGTAGTTCAAGAAATGTTGGATAATTTGATTTCTGCAAAAAAGACACGTTTTCGACGCCAAAACAAGAAAATCGGCTATATCTCACGGTAGAGAAGAGCTAGAAACTTACTTTAAAAAGCAAAAATGTGAAGCTCAATGAGATCTTTCGAATGAATATAGTCAGAACTGTATAGCAGCTGCCAAACGTTCAGAAATTGGGAAAAACCACTCTGACCGGAAATCTCGAATTTTTGAATCGGGATTGCGCGGAGGGTGTTAGAACGGTAAAAGAAGTTATTTCCGAAAGTTTCATCAAATTTCATCGTGATTTAAGCCGCCAAACAACAATATGTGCCCAAAAGGAATCACCACCTTAAGAGGGGCTACTTGGGGCAAAATTCGACCTTCTTCGATTTCGCTCAAACAGTGCCCATTAATACTCCTATAGTGTCCTACACAAACCATTGAAATTTGAGGCGATTTTGTTCAGGAACAACAAAGTTACAGCCATTCAAAGGTTCCAATTCCTATTGAAAATGGCCCAAAATCGGAACTTTAGATTTTTCGCTTCTGGCAACGATAACTTACTCACATCAAAACCGTTCGAAACATTCTATAGCTCATTTTGTAGCTAAATACAGAGCTAAATGTAGCTAAATCTAAAACTTGTCGAAGAGCTTTTTTCAAATTTCTGCTTCTAACTGTTGTAATAATCGTTTCGATTAGTAGCCCCAAAAATAAAGTCAAAATGTAACATTTTCAAAATTTTTCGAAATTTACAAATATGGACAATATCTACATCAATCCATAGCTTTTTCAATTCTAAACAACTTTTCTTCTTGGCACAAACGTCTAGTTTTTAGCAGTTTCAAGTTATCGGCCGAAAACCGTATCTTCGTGATTTTTCAATTGCTGTGTTTTGGGGGCTCTCTCACGGAAACGATTATTACAATAGTTAGAAGCCGAAATTTGAAAAAAGCTGTTCGACAAGTTTTAGATATTGTATTTAGCTACAAAATGAGCTATAGAATGTTTGGAACGGTTTTGGTGTGAGTAAGTTATCGTTGCCAGAAGCGAAAAATCTAAAGTTCCGATTTTGGGCCATTTTCAAAAGGAATTGGAAATTTTGAATGGCTGTAACTTTTTTGTTACTGAACAAAATCGCCTCTTCAATGGCTTGTGTAGGACCCTAAGGAGTATCAATGGGCACAATTTGAGCGAAATCGATGAGGGTCGAATTTTCGACCCAAGTAGCCCCCCTTAATGAATCGGCTTGAAATTTGGCAAATTTGTTCTTTATCATGTTTTGCATCAGATGAGCTGACCTACGACGCTGCGAGGACTGGCTGGCTGTCTACACAATAGGAAATGTATTAAAAGCTTTAAATTTAAATATCTCCTTCAATCCTTTATGAAATCATTTGAGATTTTCTGTATATGGTTACGCTCAGGCCGTTTTTTTAGTTTTTCGTAAAAGTGAGTTTTCCGTTTGTTAGCGCGTTTCGAAAATTTGTAAATTTCATATATTGCTTAATATTGCGTTTTTCCAAAAACCAAGAAAACGGCCTCCTAAGCGTATGCTGATGCAAAACATATCTGCAAAATGTGGTCCATTTTAACTGGAGTAGTGACGAGAAAATCAAAAACAAAAATTCTGTAATTTTTCATTGTTTGCTTTGCTTTCAAATTTCCAATGCTTTCAAGCAGCTGCAAAGTGATTTCTATTAAATAGTGCACATAAATAACGCAACAGGAATCGCTAATACCCAATAGATTTAATTTTCAGATAAACTGTTCTTACTTTACATTATGTGTGCAAACGGTCAACCTAACTCAGCCACATCTAAAAACACCTGTAACTTTTGATAGAAACCATGTACAGAAGGGATATGCACATCATTTTAAAGAGCTTTTTCCGCTCTTTCACGTGGTTGAGTCAAATATGTCATATAGAGCTTAGATAAAATTTTGATTATTTTGCATGCGCGAAGCCATGATGGTTGCTAGCCAATTATGCGCTCGCTGACACCAAAACATTGTTCAAAATAGCCTGCCATCCTAGCTTACTTCTCCTAAAATTTTGTCAAGATTTCTTCATTCATACCAAGATTATATAGAAAATCCCGCTAGAGGTACTACCACCTTAAACTAATATCATTTGTAGCGGATCGACCATGAACTTTTCACTGCACAGATCAAGACGGGGATCGTTACCTTGTAGAAACAACTTAAAACAACCAAAAATTTCAGATAAAAATCAAATCAAAGTAACCCTATATCTATGCATGTTTCAGAAAAATGATCATTTCTAACTTAATTTACAGACTAGGGGCAACAACTAGATCGTTTAAAATGAGATGTGAAAGAGACAAAAGGGATAGGGAGGTACAATCCGTTGTGGAACCAACATACATTCCTTTGCCCAGTTTTTGTGACATAATTTAATGTGTTTCTAATTCATAATTTTTGTGTTTCGAAATGTGTTTCACATCTTTACTAAAATAAGAAGCGACAGTCCCCGTGTAAATTGTTTAACCGCTAGGTTCCTTTAAGTGTCATTTTTGGCCCGCTCCTCACGGACAAACGAGTCGACCGTAATGCAGATATTGAACCATCCGCCCTGCCAGAAACGAAAGAAGAGAATCGTACGTACGTATGGAAAATAACTAGCACACCGTCTATAATAGAACTCATTGCCTGTTTTTGTTGCTTTTAGCTGCATCCTGTTGGCGTTGGTACACACCTGAACGAAGTTTTCCACTCTTGGATTCGTGGAACAACTGAATGGGCCAGAAGAAAAATTGGCTTGGATACAGCAGTGGCACACATCACAACCCAGCGCGACAAATGGAACTACAACAAATACACAGCTTGCACTGGTGTCATTGACTTCACGCCGAGTCAAGAAATTTATCACAAACGATAAATGAATTGTCTCTCGCACCACCAGAACCAATACAGAAAGCATCTGCACTCCGGCTACGGTACTGGGCCAAGCTGCTTTTACAAGAATCGCCTGTACTGGAACGAAGAATGGCACTGTCTCTATTAGCTGCCCTTGAAACCCACTCGCAGCTTTTCCTGTCCTTGCAGAAAATGCAATCACTCCTGTCATTAGCAGACCACTGGGCGAAAATAAACTCTCTCTTAGCATCACCTATTGACTGGGGGATACCCTGTACACACTTTCTGCAAGAAATTTTGTACGGATGAAGGCAAACAGAGGTTGAAGATATACATGGACGATAGGCGGCAGTCGTGTTTGCTCACTGTTGTCAAATTTCTGCAGAGCCTGTATAAATACGTATGTGAACCTGCCAACTGGAACCGCTTTGCCGGCTGTGGTCTCACGGATGACGAGCAAAGCAGCATGACCTCTGACTGCCCCGAACAGTGGCCACGCAAGTTTGCATGCATCCAAATTGCAGATTTTTGTCAAGTTCCTGCTGTAATTAGCACAGATACAGAAAACGCTCCTCACCTAGTCATTTCCCCATCATCAATGGAATACTTGAAATATGATTCTGGTTGCTTTCTTGTTTTGTGGCGTTGCTATGATAACTCTTTCTGGTGGGAATGGTTTTCTTTGCCTTCCCCGCTCTTGCATATTCTGCAAAACAAACGTAAACGGCGTCCGAACCTACCTCCCCAAGAACTCACTTCCGGCTGCCGTTGCTCTGTTAATGCCAAAACTGCTGCAATCTAGAGCAACACCTATACATCATTAGATGTCCCTGTTTTCTCAATGATGTATGCTGCGGTTCCTGTACATGCAGATGTTGCGGCAACCCATTTAATCAGTTCCTGCAGCCCGCATCTGCGAACCCTGGAGAAATGAATGTGCCTATTTTGATCAACCGACCGATTTCACGTCTTCATTCTCTTCGTCTTCCACCAGAAACTACCCATAAGCCTATTCGCTGGTGCTTCCTGGAATAATTTTTCCTTATACAACTGTTACAAGGTAATAAAATTCCTTTGGATTCTACTGCCATTGCTGCATCCTTCAATTTCCGAAAATTAATGCTACTGTCGGCCGGTATTCGATCTTTGGATGTCAATTCTCAACGCATTAGAAATCAACTATTTATTCTCTTCTCCAGGATGCAGGATGCATTGGCGAAGGACCTACGCAGCCCAGCCCTTCGACAATTGTATGCATTATATGATTAATTTGCATCAAATACTGTATAGGCCGCATGTAAAGGTATCAGCCGAACCATTGAAAGAAACAACCCACTTATGATCCAAATGCAAAAGCAGATAATATTTTTTCAAGCTAAAACTGCGATTCCTCTTAAACGTAATTACTATTGCTTTCAGAGCATTCATGGCAAGCTAGCCCTACGTGTTGCTTAATTGTAATTCTTTTTCTTGATCGAATTTATGCTTTGAGCTTCCATATTTGATTCTTGTACGCCCGCGCCCATTGACTCCTGCAGTACTGATAGTCTCTTCTGTATTTGATATGTAGTTTTCCCTTTGTTTTGCGTTGTAATCATAATAATTGTTTTATTTGGACATAGTACACAATAGCTGGCCCAATCGAGCAAGCCAAAAAAGTATGGCCCCGCTCCGAACAAAAACAACATCTCTTTCGTAACGCCAAAATAGAAACACGCAACAAAAATGCTAGTATGTTTTTGCTCTGATCAAAAGCAATATTTCTTTGTTAAGAAAATAATGGGGGAAGCAGTCCCACACAAAGAGGGGACTGAGTATCATACCCCTGCTTTGTCTCTCTTCACAGTTCACTTTCATGTTGGCAGTTGTGCTTAATCTATAGTTTTATTTTTGTGGCTTTGTTTTTCTGTTTACTTTCTGTATTGCTTCGATGTGTACTGACTACATTGTTCTTTTGGTTGCATATATGCTTTTTCTCGTGCCTAGTTATGCTTAATCTGGTTCGGTCGAAAGGGTCGAAAGTTAGCGGTTTTGGCCCAGGGTGTCTCTTCGTGGCCCTGAGGTATGTTAGGGGGTGTTAAAAGTTTCCTTTTTTGGCCCCGGATGGCTGTTCAAAGCTCTGAGTGCAAAGGGGGCCGCGGGGAAAATAGGTAGGCACCGTCCCTCCTACACCGAAAAAAATTGGGCAAAAATTCTATTGTTGTTTTTCGTTGTAATCTTAATAATTGTTTTCTTTAGACACAGTGCACAAGCTACCCAAGAAACCAACAAAAAATGAAAGTATGTTATGGCTGCGATCAAAAACAATATCTCTTTAGTAAGAACATAATAGAAAAAACAGTTCCAAAGCAAGAGGGGCAAGAGCGTCTTCCCCCTGCGTCACTCTGTTTCTCTGCTGTCTTTGCCAGAAACTTCTCACCTCCTTCCCACACTTCATTTTCTCTGAGCTCAGTTTCATTTTTGACATTTGTGCTTACCTTATTCTTTTTTGTGGCTTTGTTTTCCTGTTAACTTTCTGTTTTGTCCCTATATGAACTTTCTGTTTATTCCCTATATGTTGTGATTGCGTTGCTTTTGTTGTTGCTTTTTTCTATTTCTCGCGTCTAGTGGCTGTCAATTCATTCGCCCATAAAAACAAGGGTAAATCCACGCCCGTGTTTTCCAGTTGTCAAACCTTTTTCCATTATCTCTAATATATAATTCACCCACACTATTCTTCTTCTCACTAGTTTACATCTATTATTTATCCATTTCTCTATTCTATACTGTTAATTACACTAATTTTTAAAGAACTGAAATATACAAGCTAGTACGAAACAAATCCGCTTCATAAACTCCATATTCTAAATTTGTTTTCATTCACACTTACACTAAAAGTTCTGAACTTAAAGTCCATAAAGCTCTGTTCTTTAAACTTCTTAAGGTTGTGGTATCCTTTTGTGCAGTGCTTTTTTTGTGGTGATTTCTTTGAAACTCTATAACTTTCGCAATTTCAGGAGTTGGATCTGTAGATTCACTAGCATCTGTAGATTCACATGCTCTTACGAAACTAGCAAAATTAGCAAAAAAGTGGCAGAAATTTTCAGATTTGCTGACATCTAACAGGATGAGTATAGACCAAAGATTTTTGAACATCGATTTCTCAAAACTGAAGAATCGACCAAAATTTGTTCTTGTGCTATCATACAGAGGACATATGGGCCGAGGGACTTTTTTGGATTTGGCTCAACAAGCCTCAATACTCCAGAAAATCCGGCAAATGTGCGGCGACACGAAATTTCGCAACTTTGCATTCAGTTTTCTCGCAACTGGAGGTGTTTTAGCTCAAACCAAGAAAACAGTCCCTCCGCAGAATTACGAATTTCAATTCTGCCAAAAATCTGCGGAATCCGTCGAGCAGTTTTTGAGAAATCGATGTTCGAAACAAAATAATCGCAGTTTCGCCAAAATGGTTTTTCGGCCAAATCTCTAGCTTAAAGCAATAAAGTTCGGCTTATAGGGATTCATAAAATGTGCATTTGGACGCTGTATCGATTGAGTATAAATAAGCCAACTTTGTCCTTAACACGTGGCAGTAATTTTGAAAAAACTGATTTCCTCAAAAATGGCCATTTTTTGACCCTCAAAACAGTTTTTTGCTTGTACTTAACCACAGGAGATATCTCAAAAGTTGTAAAAGCAAACATTTTCGTGTCCTCTTTCTAGCTATAACAACCAATCCCGTATCCTGACTACCTACTGAGAGCCTTAGGCCAAAAACCAAAACTTTCTTATCTTTTGGCCAAAAAATACGGGACTGGTCCCAGAATGTTAAAGAGCACGGAAATAGCTTCTTTTGTTAGTTTTAGTGATTTACGTAAAAGATTAAAGCCGCATGAGTGCAAAATAGAGGAATTCCCAAAAGAAAATTCCCAATAGAAAATAGAATTGCAAAATAGCAAAATAGAGAATATTCCCAAAAGGAAACAAGCACCTTAAACGTATACCTATGCTACTGACGAGTTAACAAATACCTACACCTGTAATCAGGCATCCACCATCCAATAGAACGCAAAAATTTTAATACAAGAACTTCAACTGGATAATGATCAAAGAAACAACAAGCAACAAAACCAAAGCACATTCACTAAACGAACGTCTTTTATCTAACAAAGCACAATTCCTTTTAGAGGTCAGCCAGTCAGTTACAAAAACAGTATCTTTAACGTGCAAAGGGCAGACGGGCGATTTTGACGGGCGCAAACCCGTCGCCCCGCCCCGCGACAAAAAACAACACGTCATTCTCACAATTCAAAATCCTTTTTAGAGGTTTAAAATCGCGCCCGTCAGCCCGTCAGTTACAAAAACCAGTATCTTTAACGTGCAAAGGGTAGACGGTCGATTTTGACTTGCGCAAACCCGTCGCCCCGCCCCGCGACAAAAAACAACACGTCATTCTCACAATTCAAAATCATTTTTATAGGTTTAAAATCGCGCCCGTCAGCCCGTCAGTTACAAAAACGGTATCTTTAACGTGTAAAGGGCAGACGGGCAATTTTGACGTTCGCAAACCCAGACAAAAGCTGTGTAAATCATACAAGCTTGGACCCCGTGCACAAATAGAGCCCACTTCGATATAAACATATAAGTATACTAACATAGTGTGAAGTATTTTCCAATATTCTCCTTGACTTTCATCTAAATTTACTTAAAATGCAGCGCTATCTTTACAAACGATAAAGGCAAATTGTACTCTCGTGTAGGAACCTCGGTTCCTTAGTTAATTTTCGACAATCACGTTTAGGCGCAAAAGTCAGTCAGTCTCAATTTTTGATCAGGCGGGTTACGGTCAGGTTTAATCCTATTCTCTCACGATTGTGCCGACCGCCATATTTCTGGAGTCTCGGGGGCTGACCCCCTTCCCCTTTGGATTTTGGGTGTATAGTTTGTTGCGTATTTCTGTCTTTATGATAATTGTTGTCTATTGAAATTTCAGTATTTTCTGGAACTGTAAAATTTGTCTTTTTCTTATTTTTGTCACATTTATAATTCGTTCGAACAGTAAACTCACGGTACTGAAAATAGATTGCCGGCGCGTTTCGCAGTTGGTTAGAGTAAGCGAGTAGGGCGAGTTGACATGCACACACTCTAGGACCTTAGCAAATCTTCTTTAGTCTAAATTTATCTTTTATTGGCAACAACCATATCTTTACAATAGCATAGACCCAGATCCCCGTTTGGACCCCGTACATGTATAGGGTTGGGGTAAAGGGGTCTGATTAATCGAGGGTCAGCCGATAGCGTGTAGAGGATGTAGCGAGCTCATAATACATAGCGTATAACGCTTGTCATACTCTTATATATTATGTACTCTTGGTATTAGTTGGGACTTAGGTTAGGTCGGTTATAAGTATACATAGGATAGTTTGGCGGCCAGTTTACAAGCAGTCCTATTGGATTAATGCTGCAATTTTAATGATTTTCAACCAACTTGCTTGGATGAATCGATCTTGTCAAAGGCTGCTGTTCGAAGACGTGACGCCCGCTTCTTTTGTCCAGTCCATGCCCCGAAGAAGAGGCGACGCTGATTTATTGTTAGTTGTCTGGTCCATTTTATGTAGGTAGGAACATACCTGAACGGGAGGTCAAATTTCACGGACCCTTGTGGAAGCAAATTTGGGTACCCCTTGTGAGAGCGATTTTTCATAGGGGTACTTTTGAAAGCGATTTTTAAGCTATTTTAGCCTATTTTTAGCAAAAAACAGCAATTTTTGAGCTTAAATACGTTTTTTGGACGTT
>JASAND010020845.1:0-22569 GCA_030248195.1 Trissonchulus latispiculum | reverse complement strand
CAGCACATAGGCCCTGTAGCCTTGCAGCCTCATCCGTATAGGTTTCATTGCCCTTGTAGTGTAGTGGTATAGCTGTTGGTCTCTAAATCTGTATGGTGTATGGGTGCGATTCCCTTTGTGTTCCTTTTAAATCACTCGTTTTGCTTTTGCTTTGTGATTAGTTTTCACTTTAAAATTAACTCTAATTAGGTTAGCTAACTTCTAGTCATTTAAATCACTTGTTTTGTTTGTTTTCACTCCAAGATTAACCTGTTTAACCAGGTTGATAATATAGATTTGACGAGCTGATAACCGAAAATCTAACGATAACTACCATGTGGTCTTTCGAATTTTGGCTGTAACTTTTGTGTGAAGCGACAAAAAACGAAAATCTAACGATAACTACCATGAGGCCTTGCGAAGAGCTTCAAAATGAGCCCGTCTCTCTAGCACTGATGGTTGGTGAGAAAGTTTCGACTAAACCGATGGTGAAAAACCCAATGCGGGGAAAAACCCAATGCGGAGAAAAAACCCATGGACGGGAAAAAACCAGCCGAATTTTTGTTATATAAAATAAAAGTGAGGGAAAATGATCAGATGAGAAAAACAACATACTGGCGGCAAATATACGTACGTACAATTTAGTCGGTCAGAGGGAAGACGAGTGTCCTAAGTTTTAGACGGGTGCGAAGATATGCTTCTATACGTATGTACAACGATTGGCTGATTTTCAGAAAGGAATAGAGATGAAACACGTTATAAAAGAACCAAGCGTATGAAAAAGTGAATATACGTACAGTATGTAGCATACGTACAGTATGTAGTTCTAAAAACAAGATAAACGCGTTTTCTATTCAGGTGCGCGAAAAGTATTGCACAGGTACACAGCCCCCCCCCAAACATGCCTTGACTAGTGGGCGGAAAAATATCGTTGGCAAATACGCGATACAGGGAAAACCCACGAGCGGGGGAAGGTGCGCGGAAGTATTGTACAGGTGCACAGCCTACCCCCCACCAAAACATGGCTTCACCATAGAGTGAAAACTAACAATATAAGGGGCGCCGGGAATCTAACCCATACACCATACTGATTTGGAGACCAACAGCTATACCACTACACTACAAGGGCAATGAAACCCATACAAATGAGGCTGCCAGGCTACAGAGCCTATATATATGTTAGCGGACACATGCATATAACTAGCAACAATGCGAAACGATAAGCTTAGAGAAATTATTCACCATTTTTGGTTGCCAGGCAGCTACAGGGGAAAGGAAAAATCCTTTTTAGTGTGGTAAAGTTCTGACAATCCGTCAACAGTTTACTATCAACTTTCTCAAACAAGTTAATTTTAGAGTGAAAAGTAACAAAAAAGTTATTTAAATGACAGAAAGTCAGCTAACCTAATTCCGTCAACTGTATATTATCAACCTACACCTACATGTTACTTAACATGTTACATGTTATATGTTACTTTTAGAGTGAAAACACAAAATATTAGGTTGGTAACTAAATAGAAAAACCAAGACATTTTAGGTTACTGGACAGAGCGAGACACACCAAATTAAGATACAGTTGGGTGGCGCACAAAATCAAAAACTGGGGAAGAGGAGACACATGAAATCAAAACAGCGTGAGACACATAAAATTAAGACAAACAAAACGAGAGACACATGAATTTAAGAAACAAGAAAATAGAAGAAAAGGAGACACAAAAAATTAAAAAGAGAATAACGCGTGACATGACAGAGCCAACGTTAACCCTTGCGTGACACATGAACCGTCCGCCAGAATATTAAGGTTAGCAAATGAGTATCTCACAGATGTTGTTGTTGGTAGAGGCTAATGATGTTGAGGCTGAAATGGAGGCTTATAATGAAGCCCGACCAAGGATCCGAGGTGAACTCAATTGAAAAATTTACTTTCACATCCAACGTTGTAAGGGGTTCCTCGATGATTCAATAATTGACGAAATTCTGACCAAACAAAAAGAGTATGAGGCAACAATTTCCACAGCAGAAGAACTCTAATTTGAGCACAGTGGTGCTTCCTGTGAAGACGGGGGACAACTTGACGAACAGGATGAAGAAACATAAGTGGAAAATTATTAGTTAAAGGGGAGTAGGCTTGGAGTAGGCTCTTTGTATACTGGGTGTTAACTCGGAACTGATATGGAGTGACTCATTGATTAAAAATTACGGTATATAAAAGGTTACGGCAAGGCAGGGAAAGTAAAGACCAAATTCTTTAAAATATTAGGAATGTATGCTCGGAGCAGGTTCAGTGTAAAAAGGAGTGACCCGAAACTTGGGTGGGTTGAATGGTTAAGAAAAATGAAAAGAATTATAATACCAGTTTGTGCAAACGGTTAGGGTAAGCCAACCAACTATTAACTAACACAAAATCTAATATAAACGGTAGAGTTTCTGGTAAGGTGTCAATGTGATCTGTTCCTTCATCGTGAACGGTCGGTTTTAAGAGCTCTTTCGAAAAACGTATTGGTGGTTTTGGTTCAGTGTTGAAGGTAATGACTTGGAAATTTGGTCCGACAGTGTGCCATGCTACTTCACAACTTAAACAGCTATGAGGATTGAGGATCGGCTTCTCTTAAATTTATGGGAAATTTTGAATTACCATTTTTGTGGATTTTGGAATTGCCGAAGTTGGTGGACCTTCGGATGATTGACCAAAAACAAATTCCGATCACCGACAGTATTCCCCAAACCCTGGGAACCAAGCTTCGCCTCCCCCTCTGCTCCCCTTAACCCAACCGTCCTCTTAATGGTTACGTTCATATATTGTGCATATGCATTTGCTGTAAATAATCGCCTAGAAAATCGAAGAAATAATTAAAATTACGAGAACACACAGATATTGCATGCGCCGGACTAGGTGAGATTAGGTTAGGTACTGTATATAAGTATTGTACGTAGACTAGGTAGTTACATACATAGGTTGGTTACTGTTCATAGATTAGGTAGGTAGATTAAGTAATGTATATAGATTAGGTAGGAGTCCGGTGATGGGTCAACGCCAGGTCCCAAGCCCCGTGGGGAGATCTACAAGGGACGGCAAGGGAATTAGAAATAGAAGTTGTGAACCATAGATAATGACGTATAATTATGAAAGGTTTACACATCAATTGTATGGAAAGTAAAGGAAAGATCAACAGGAAGTTAGAGATACATACACAACCCCAGGGTAGGCCGGGACAGGTCAAAAGGTCGCGCGCGTGTGTGTGCGTGCGTGTGTGTGTGTGTGTGTGTGTGTGTGTGTGTGTGTGTGTGTGTGTGTGTGTGTGTGTGTTTGTGTGTGTGTGTGTGTGTGTGTGTGTGTGTGTGTGTGTGTGTGTGTGTGTGTGTGTGTGTGTGTGTGTGTGTGTGTGTGTGTGTGTGTGTGTGTGTGTGTGTGTGTGTGTGTGTGTGTGTGTGTGTGTGTCTGTGTGTCTGTGTGTGCGTGCGCGCGTGTGCGTGTGTGATAGGCAGCCGAAAACCGCGGGTTCCCCATAATTTGTAGATTTGGGGTGGTCTATCGCATACCCCTCCAAAAAAACACAAACACACATATCCTGTGATAACAAACGCCCCGCCAGTTTGCACCCTTCAGTACAAGCATATAGAACGTAACACACTTTGTTATAGTGCTAAATCTCATAAAATTCTCTGAAAGACTCATTAAAATTAGCTGTATTTAACGGAGTGTTTTGCCATTTCTAGCTAGAAATTGCACGTTTGGCAAACTTGCCTGACAAATCTAATTACACTTTAACAATGGTGCGGCGGAATCTTGATAGAATTTTAATACAGATTTTAGCTTGATTTTCCCCTTGAGCAAGGGACTAAGCACATATCGGTTCGCCGTGAGCTCTAGCCAACCCAGCTATCCATCCTTAATTGGTCGGTAAATGGGTACCACTATTGTGGGAAGGTAACAGGAGTCCGTGTAGGGCTTAATGCCTTGAAGGGCCGGCCCCCCTTCCACGGATGTAGTCATCATTTGAGGTGACACTCCTGGCTCTACGGCTGTGTATCCGGGGTTGAGCACCGGCACCCCTTGTCCCTGAAGCAGGGATGGATATTCTCCAGGGGTCACCTTTACCTTTTTTTTTTACAGATTTTAGCAATCGGCTGCTTATTGTATAATGGGTTGTTAATTTAGCTGTGTTTAATGGGTACAATTTGTTCAAATTAGATGATAGAAAGTTTCTGAAAGCCTGCATGCTTTTCTAAAGTGCATCATTTTTATAAAAAAATTACAATCCAACGCAGTGATTTATATAATGGTAACCGAAGTCACATTATACCAGTAAACTACGAAAAAAAGGGGATGCATATACATGGCGCAGGGGTATTTGAGCCGAAAGAATAAAAATTTAGAACAAAGTACCCTTGTTCAGAACTAGAAAAACTGTGTTTCCAAGAAAAACAAAATACAAAACGCTCTTTCCCGGTATAACTTTTGGCTACATTTTGGTTGACCGTTTAATTCCCAGTTTATCGGTATGAATGTCAAGCAGTGAGAGATTCAAATACAATAGGATACAAAGAAGCAACATGCAATGGAGCAAAGTCGGAGTCCGGCCTAAAGGCTGGGGTTAAAATAGAGCCCAAACTGGTCGCAATTATGTTGCCGTGTATGCTGGGGCAGATTGTGCGAGGAGTACGATAATAAGCTATCATGAACAGAGCCATGTACAGCCTGTGCTCTCAAAATTAAAACTAATGGTGCGCACGCTGTGCTGTGCTATGCTTTATACCACGCTAACTTGGGGGTAAGATGATTGCTGCACCTGCGTTAAATGCGCAGTGAAAAATTTGCCGCACATTGCTGCGCTGAAAAAGATTTGTGTTGCTCCCTTAGTGGGAGTAAACGTGAACTGAACTGAACTGAAAACTGAAATTTTTTGGCTTGAATGTAACAGCACACTTCCACCACACTCATAAGCATTGGCCATGAGTGCACTTGGCATTTGTTAATGTTCAAATGCTCGAAGTAGCTTTGGTGCTTTTGCTAAAACTTTGAACATTGTGTTATTGCGTAGAAATTAATACAGATAGATATTACGTAATCGGCGATTCCACAGAACCCTGCAGCAGGGAGGATACGAAACGGACCAGAACTTTAAATTAGCTCAGGTGGCATGGAAGTAACTGGTTTGCAGCGAAGTTTCTATATTTTAGCCTCTGCAGATTATTGCTCAGACTTGTGTGCATCCGGCCAAAGTGATGTTACCTGCCCGCCCTGTCCAGGCCTTGCTGCTTGCATATCTGGAAGAGAATATGTTCAAACAACAGAAGGGCCGACAACCTTGGGCGCACTCTTTGACTTGGTGGCAATGCCGAAAGTGTTATCTCTGGCAAAGAACGGTTCGCTCAAATGGTCGAAATTGGCATTCAATTTACACCCAATGAACAACAACACTGCCCTCGGCGTTCGTTTAAGTGTTAGGCGACATTTTGTCATCGATCTAACACCAGAACATCAGATTTTTACATGTGATTGCGACAGTGGAGCCATTCACAGCTTGTCTACGCCGGCAGGAGCTGTCAGTTTGCAGTCTTGTCTTATTTTACCTAATGTAAATAGGTATGAATGCGCCAGGGTAGAATCCATTGATAAAATACAAATCACTGGCCTATATAGTCCAATCACGTCTGAAGGGACTATCGTGGTGAACGGGATTGGTGTTTCGTGCTACTCGTACATTGAACACAGCACTGCTCATGAAATATTTAGCAACGTGTACTCTGTATTGCCACAGCAGCAAGTGATGATGCAGAAAATGTTTCTGGAGATGACAGGAGTGGAATGGTACAATGCTATTTTGCCCTACGTCGCCGGGAATGACCTAAATGTTTCTGGTTTAAACAGCATTCGTCGGGTAGTTAGTCAGTCAGCTGTTCGCGTTCAGTTAGTACTTTAAGTTAACAATTGATTTTTCAAAGACTATCTGGACAATGGTTATAATGTTTACTGTTTATTTACAATGTTTATGGACAATGTTTATCTGACATACGCATTTCATAGTGGCGTCCAAAGTAAAATTTTGTTTATTTAAATGCATTGCTCATTTAATGTTTACGCCTCATCATATGGTATGCACTCTTGAGAATTTCTAAACATCGGGTTTGGAATAAAGCCACTTTACGTTTCACCACTTCAAACACATTAGAGGAGAAGATTTAAGTAGGCATTATAGAGCATAACTTAACGAGGTGACTCCATTAAAAGTCATTAATTTTGAACATTTATTATTCATTCATTAGGACACTTAGCAAAGTTGCCAACGATTAATCGTTTGAACAACATTAATGTTTTGTTTTCGAACGTTTAGTCCAAGTGTACAGCTGCAGGTGTTTTATCTTTTTGCTTTAATCAGAAGACCATACACTGGCTAACTTTACTACACTAATCATCACTATTCATGCAGTGTTTTGAATATCGTTTAGGAAACGTGTCAAAAATAAAATCGTGTAAACGATTAAATTTACACGAATTTGAAACTTTTTGTTGAAATTCTACACGAGTTTTACACGATTTCTTTTTGTAATAATTTTTTGCTGTTGCTTTCTTGCTTCCCAGCAAGAAGCAGCTTTTGTTTTCCTGTGAAGACATAAAAAGTTAAGCCCAAGGTTTTTCATTCGCTACGTTACAGCACATTCGCTACAAAGACTTCAAAGCAGAAGCTATCAAAGTAAGTCGCTTACACGAACTTGACACGATTCAAATCATGTACATGATAGATTTTTAACTTATTTTTGTCACGGTTCCTTAGTTGCGAGGATGCTACTGTAGCTAAGACTCTATGGGTGGTTTCGCCTCCACGATATCTGCTACCATGCCATTACTTGATAAGTACAACTCACGGTTGGAACTGGCCGCAGGTGCCCACGGGTAATGGAAATTCGGCTACCCGCAGGCTGCCCGTGCTGGCAGTTGCAGGTATCGCTTATTAGTATACTCACTAAAATTCTAACAATTTTCTGGAAAATGCTCGGAAAAAATAAACTTTATGTTCATAAAGTTCAAAACATCAAAAAATCGTTAATCTGGCTGGGTGTCCTTCTTTATGGTTTGAAATTACTGAGCCTCAGGCAGCACCTTCCCAAAATATGAACGCATTTGGATCACCCAATAACCCCAATCCAACCAGTTCGTATTGATGGGGGATTGTGGTGTTTGGAAAACAGATTTTAGGAAGTAGAACTCAGGGATGGAAACTGGGTCATTATTTCTGACCCATGACCCACTTGACCCAAAAGCAAATTTGACCCAGACCCAAGGCGACCCATGAAATTTGAAAATTCCGTGACCCAGACCCAAATGACCCAGTCGTTTTCGTGACCCAGACCCAGCTGACCCAAGAATTATCGTGACCCAGACCCAAATGACCCAATAAAATAACTTGACCTAAACTGACTTTACATTATCCTTTTGTGAAGTTTCCTTGAAACTGTGACACGGAGACACTGTATGGGCTAATACAATGTAAACTTGTAAATAATTGGCAAATAGTAGTCGGTAAATAACTAGTCAGAATCCAGCAAAAAATTCTTCTGAAGCAAGTTGTAAGTTCGGAGCTGGAGCTCCTCAATCTTGTCATTTTGATTATTTTCCAATAATAGTTATTTTGCTTGGAAGACCTGATTGGCTGATATTGCAAAATATTTAAAACTTTCGATGGAAGTGTACACATGGCTTTTATTACGCGAATCGACGCAAACATAATGGCCGGACAAGTCACATCTAACTATTGATTCCAGAGAAACAATACTAAATTCAATTTAAAATTCGCGCCGGAGGCGCGAAAAATTTTTTAGCCGCGACAGGTTTACGTATAATTGGAACAATGCCAGATCTTCGAATTTAAAATTTGGTAAGACCCTGTGACCCAGACCCAAAATGACCCAATAAAAATTGCTGACTCAGACCCAAAGTGACCCACAGGAAGCTTGACCCAGTCCCCCACACTGACCCAACCGGTTCGCAAAATTCGTGACCCAAGACCCAGTGACCCAAGCAAAAAATGGCGACCCAAAAGACCCATGACCCAGTGACCCATGACCCAGTTTCCATCCCTGGTAGAACTAGATTTTACAATCTGACAAAGTCAAATTCGACAGATTACAATCTGACACGTTTTGGTTGGTCAGTTCACGATCTGACATGTCACGAGGCGTAACTCTGCAGGTTTGACACAATTCTGCTATCTGACATGTCAGATTGCAATCTGCCAAAAAGGTTTGGTCAGTTAACAATCTGACACATTTCGCTATTTGACAAAAACATATATGCTTAACTTTAGCGTGTTCAATATAAGTGCAGTGCACATGTTAAAGTCTAATGATTGTTCTAAACTTGCTAATATGTATTATTGCGATTAATGATGTTGCTTCACAAGGTAAATGGTTTTTTTAAATTTTGGGTTGCTACGTTTGTAGCGTGGGTAGTAAGTTTCCCTACTTACTAACGTCGTTTACCACACGCAGACGTAGTGGTTGCGGAAACCGTGGCGCAGATAGATAACTAACCGACCATAGCAGACGGTCGGAACAGCCTCGACAGACAACAAACCTGGCAAATAACCTTCCCAAAGTGAAGAGATGATTCTCCACTTCGACTATATAAGGATTCGAATAGGCAACCTACCTAACAGGAGCTCAGTAGACTCAAAACCTAATTAAATATAGTAACTACACTTTAGTATAGAAAGAATAACAAGTATAATTATTATATACGTAGATATACACCGGATTGCACCAATGAGGGTTAGCTCGGTGTTAAGCTAACCTCAAGGTTAACTCGGAGTTAACCTGATAATTCTCAGTTACTCCGTTGCACCAAATCCGGTTAAGTTAACCTCGAGGTTAACTCCGAACTAACTTGGTCTTTAGCGGCAGAAACTTAATCCTGAGTCCTATCAGGATTAACTGAGGATTAACTCAATTTATAAGCTTTCTGCTTTCGTTTTTCGGAAAAGTTCGTCACGGGCTGTTAAACTATTGTTTATACACGTTTCCTATTTTTAGAAAAAGATTTTCGCACTTTAGTTTTGAATGTTCCTCACGAGATTCGATCCACTACTTCAGTTTTAGCCTTGAGCTCAGATTTAAGGAAATTTAAGACTTAGCCCGGAGCTAACCTCAAGGTTAAATCAGTCGCCAGCTAACCTTGACAAATGATGATTGGATACATTGACTAAAGAAACGAATCTTATTGGTTAAAGATAACCCTGAGCTGCAGCTTCGGGGTTGTTATTCTTGACAAGACCTAAGTTGGTGCAACGGCCTAACTTTAACCCTAAGCTGTAGCTCAGGTGCAGAATAGCTAACACCGAGTTAGCTCGGTGTTAAACTAACACCGAGCTAACTTAGTCCGATTTGGTGCAACCGAGCAATAGAATATTATGGGCAGATTCCTCAGTTTGAAGCACACACAAACATGATTTACAGTAGAGGAACTCACCAACGTACCTGTAGCTCTGACGGGAGCAACACGGGGCCACATATACAGGGGAGAGAAAACAAAGAAATATAGTGGAAGAATAGCATAAAATGAAACAAACGCTCACGACAATAGAAAGTGCATGACGGAAGGCGGAAGCGAGTGTTGGGTTAAACACCGGTATCGCCCCCTAGAGAGTAATTTCCCCCAATAACGTAGCTCCCGGTATGGCAAGGGGGGAGGGAACCCACCCAATCCCAAGCATCCACGTCGGGGGAACTACGTGACTTGCAAAGTTAACCAGCCCCCAAATGATGAAGTTATACAAAACCGGACGGGTAGCTACAGCTGCCAGCAACGGAAAGGTTGACCGTGCGCAACCTTGATCCCTTAGATGTTTACGAAAAACGGTTTTCATATGGTGTGCTCGATTATAATGCAACAACGATCTTCGCACTAGCTTGTAAAAACTTGGAACTCGCTTCCTGAAGGTGGGCCATTACTTACCTAAAGTACCTATTTAAATCGGATACTTGTAAAGTAGATTACTGCGTTTAAAACATCATGTTGCCTGTTACAGCAAAATAACTTTGCATTATTTACATTTACATTCATGCATTCTAAAACACTTATTTTCTGAACAAATGACATAAGTTAAACGACATTTACGCAAGCTAAATTAGCCAGCTAGTTCCAACTGTTATGTATATACTTCACTGTGAGAAAATTCATAATTACCCATTTTCAACCAATTTTCATGGTCAATATTTTTCGACTTTCTGCGCCCTTATCTGTATACAATTTCAGTGAAGCACTGTTCTTATGCATTAAACAAAACATTTTATATTAACATGTATTTAGACGAGACACTGTTCGCCCAATTGCAATTAGACGAACAATAGTACGTCTAATAGCAATTAGAATGAAAATTTACAGTCTAACACCATTTCGCTCAGTCTCATGCTATTACACTAGCCCCATTGCAGTTAGACTGAAATTCTCCCTCTAATTGCAAGTAGACGGAAAATGCGTGTAGACTGAGGCATATCTACCTACCTACGCTCTCAAGGCAGATTGGGACATAACCTTTAAAACATGGGAGCAAAGAAAAATTTCGCAAGGGAAACTAGAAAATGGGAAAATTGCCTCCCTAAACACACAGTTCACATCCACACGACCTTCACGCCTGTTGCGGCCTGTGGATACATTCACACGCGCATTCTCATACAACAGCCCATGCACACCAGCCAATACCAGACGGTTTAATTTGACCACAATTTATTAACTTAATCTAAGAATTAGCAACTGTTAAAAATAAAAACATTACTAATTAAAAATACAACTGCAGATATAAACAAGGGTAATTTAAAGTAATGTTACAACATTTCCTTAACATCAATTCTGGTTTCAGGGTACACTTCCACTTGTCAGTACTTGGCTGATAGGTCTATGGTGGAAAAAAGGGTCGAGCAATGTAATTGACCGAGAATTTCATCTGTGTTGGGGAGGGGTAATTGTCCTTCTTGGTGATCTCGTTTAACAGCAGTTAGTCAATGACAAGACGGGGGGCCAGTCATTTATTCCAATCAAGATACAGGGAACGACCAGGGACTAGTGGCCGGGTTCATACGCCTTCATTAAGCATGGCTATGATGTGCTTTCAATATCTGCTTTGTCCTTTGCGTTATTCCGATACGCCCTGCTTTCGGGACCCTTTTTGCCTGCATCTATAACGTGTTGATCCACGTTCAGCAGAGTGGGATTCCCAGGTTGCGCGATCACGTCATAGTACGCGACAATAAGTTGTTTCAGGCCATTCTTAAAATCATCATTGAAGTCCATCGCATAGTCGTGATGGCCGAGTGGTAAGACGTTCAGCTAAAAGTCTTACGGTCCTAGGTTTGAACCCACGCTACCACAAAGCGTTCACAAATTCCATTGAGCAAGGGGACTACGCACATATCGGTTCGCCGTGGCTTACAGTCAACCCAGCTCTCTATCCTTAACTGGTCGGCAAGTGGATACCACAGCGGTGGGAAGGTAACAGAAGCCTGTTCTGGCGAGTGCCTGATGAAGGGCTGGTCCCCCTTCTACAGATGTTGTCAACATTAGAGTTGTCGCTCCTGGTGTCAGGTTGTGAATTGGGAGATGAGCGCCGGCACCCTGTAACCTTCTCCAGGATGGAGTGTTTTCTCGAGGGGTCACTTTACCTTGCAATTACCTTAACGCCGTATCAAAGTCAAAGTTTTATTTGTCGCGTTCCTCCAAATGGGAGTATGGGATGAGGGGCCATAGCATCTGCTGGGTAATGCAAATCATAGAATCCGTGCACTTTTTCAGGGGCAGGGGGTGGATAGAGTTGCATATATCGATAGATTGGAAAAGGGTAGCCTTGATTTGGTCTTGGAGTTATGGAGTATGAAGGCGTCCTCTTCATTATGCTGGCAGAGGTTATTTGGACGGAATTACTGAATCATCAAAAGTTCAGTAGGAATTTGGAGGCCAAAGACTATGTACAGACTAGGCTAAAGACTGTACAGGGGTTGTTCAGGTTCCACAAGTTCCTCCACAATAGGAGAATCACCATGTAGAAGCCGGTCCTTTTCAATTTCACAGGGAGGGGGAGACGTTGCCTCGCATTGGGCTACCTGCGTAGCAGGGCGACCGCAAAAATGTTGCAGCTGTTCAGGAACTGTGGCGCGTTCTCGGACAGGAACTGTTGGTGGGTAAAAGGAGTGGTTGGATAGTAGTAGTAACTGTTTGCTTGGCAGGGGGTTATCTTGAGAACGCTGGGGTTTGGAGACCGAATCACCCCAAATGGACTGGCTGGGTGCACGGAGTTGACCTGAAGCCTGCTTTCCTCTGTGCTTAGTCTGCATATTCCGGGCCATGAAGTCCATTGCAAAGTTCTTGTATTCGTCGGTTTTTTCCGGGCAAAGTTCACTGCCAGAGTTGAAGATCAGAGTCGGCTTTCTTTATGGAACGGGCCACTGTGGCATGCATTCCCCGCTGTTATGGTCTTGCGCGCGTCTCGTTGGATTTCTTGGAGCATGTCACCCAAAGCAACTTCGGGTGGCCACTCTTCCGAGAAGAAGAGGTTAGAGGAGGCTATTATAGAAGGGATGGATCATAACGTGGGCTTTTGAAAATGAAAGGAAAATGGGCGCGGGGCGGTGTTAGAACATCAAGGGTAAGGAAACTCACCCTATTGACTGCCTTTGGGAGTGTAGGTGCTGGGGCACGTAGTCAGAGGATGAGGAACCTCAATCACAGCTAGCATCGAGTTAGCCGGTGTTTTGGATCGGGTGAGGTCCGGTTCAGCAGTGTATACCCGGATTTGGGATAGGACTTGATGCACAGAAGTTAAGCACAGCTTAAGTTCTTGCAAACGCCCAGGTTTTCCAGGGCGTTTCTTTGATTTAGATTGGTATTCTGGGCTCGGAGCATGTGGTTGGATCGATTTTGGAAGCCGCTTTGCGCGCCTCTTTGTGGGTGAGGAGGCTCTCTCAGCATTCCAAATATACCGGGATTATTGGACCCAAATGCCCGGATCACTTTTTTCTGAAATGCCCCGGGTGAGCCCATCCAATGCACACCAGTAGCTCAATCTGTGTCGTGCTAGTTCAGTGAATTGAGGGTTAGGGGTCCATTCTTTGGATATAACCGACGGTGGGTGAAAGAGACCAGAACTGACTGTGGTAGAAGGGTAGTAGGCTCTAGAGGTCCCGATTTGCATCACTATCCGGGTAACTGCAGCGTTGCTGCGTATTTCAGATTTAGTCCCTCGAAAAGTCGTAAGAAGGAAAGATAGATTTCCAATTGTGGTTTTACTGAGAAGAGAATCGAGGCCTGATTGTTCGTGGAAAAAGTTTTCGAGATTCGGTTGCAAAATTATCTCAATTCTATTTTGATTAGATGGTTATATCTTTCGGGAAAATGGGTTTGTCACCAAGCAACCTCTCGGTTCGCCAGGTGGTTCCACCATTGGTTACTGGTAGCTAGTTCTACCATAGGGTTTTGGGACTCATTTGAGCCGACGACCGCCGCCGGTTGTGCGTAGATTAGGCCATTTCTGCCATTTCGTAAGTGTTGGTCCCGTCTGTACTTTTTATGATCTGAGTCGAGTTCTTGTTTGAAAAAATATTCTTTTCTTATTTTGACATGCGAATAAATAACTTTTTAGCATAGGGAGTTTTCTCATGTTTCTGAGCGAGCCTATTCAGTTCTAATCATCAAATAACCACAAATCCATTTTATTGAGGGCTGGACATCACACACCTTTGACAACAACCTGCAAATAAACGGTCTGTCATCGTGAATCTAGCACCAGGGTTTCATACCCGACAGCAGGGTCCCTCCTGCCATATTCATAATGAGCGTTTTTCGTGGAAATCCACCTTCCAGCATCCTGGTAATGCAAGTTCGGATTATTTACCGTGATCTCGAAATTTAAAAAATTGTGTTCTAGGAAAATTTAAGTTAGTTTTAAGTTTTTGCGGAAAAGTTTAGAAAAAATAGGGAGCGTTACGGTCTGGATAAATAAAAACAATGCCCTAGATATATGCGCACAAAGGTTACACAAAGAACTTCTCTGAGGTTACAAAGTATCTCCGAAATATACTCACAAAAAAAGAAATCATACCTGGACTCACAAATTTTAAATCTGGAAGATCTTCCACAGGCAGATTCAGGGATTTGACCGGGTCCAAAATTTTTCCTACGGATTGGGGATGATTTCGAAACCATGCCTGAAATTTGCGAATAAGGATCCGAGGTGTTTTAGGTGTAGGATTTTTCTGCGGACTAAGCTGACCACAGGGATTTTCGTTCCTAGAAAAATATTTTCGAGGGATTGGATAGATTCTGAAAAATTAATTAGACCCTTGATCGGGCAGTTTAATATGATGAAAGCCTTCTAGATTAACCGCAAAACCACCTTCACTACTGAGCTGGCTTCACTACTGAATATAACACAAACTCAAACTACTGAGGAGATTCCTTTCCAGTGGTCGATCCTATCAAGCGTTTCAATCCGGGTTGAAACCTGAAACCTATTTCAAAACGGGATTGAAAGCTCAACCCCTGTCCTATCATTACGGGGTTGACTTAATCCAAGTTTTTGAACAGAAATTCAATTCGAGTTGAAACTCAATCCAACTCTAGTCCTATCACTAAAAATTAAAATTGTGGGATTGAAATGGAGTTGAAATAGGCTACTTTCAACCCACCTAGGGGTGATGGGTTTAGATTTGGATCCAGTTTTTAAGGCACAATTTGAGGGAAGTTTTAAGTAAACATTATGAGTGTGTAACGTATAGTAAGGTTTTTAGAGTTATTTGAATACTTATCAAATGACTAAGTCGTTTGTTCTTAAAATCTGTTCTCAAAATTTCAGACATTAACCAAGAATGAGTAAGTTACATAATTTAATTTACAATTTAATTAGATCAATATGAATTAAAACAATATATATCTGGCATGATCGGACTAATTGGCATACTGATCGATCGTCCTCTAAAATGTAAAGCTTTGTATTTCTTCATAATTGGATAAACATTACGCTCCGCAATGCTTTTATTGTTTCATAGTAGTTAATTTTAGCTGCATGAAGTGCAAGTTGCTAACGAAAAATTTCAATTTGTATTTTGTCGGCAATCCAGAAAGCTACCATTACAGTAAATACCGTTTGGTACTAATTTGAGAATAATTCTCAAATTTATGGTTTTCAATTGATATGCATGTATTTTGGAGATTTTTTCGGGGGGGGGGGGGTGCTTGGAGAGATGTTAAATTTCCAAAAATGAATGGATTTAGGCAAGAACTAGGCAATCTTAGGCAAAGCCTTTCGGCGAAGCGGATTTGAAAATTTGCGCATTTTGACAAAAATTTCCAACCAGTAGGGGATGCAAAAATACAGGGAGAAGAGGGCTATTTCAGGGGAAAGATATATTGGGACAGAGCCACCTTTTAAAATATACGTATATATGTTAAATTTGTATTTTATAATCTTAAATTCCTGTAGAGGTCACCGTCTGTTCACCATTCTTAGAAATTCTACGTCTTTTACTTAACTTAATAAAATTTTGTACAATTGTATTTTGTCATGATAAATATCCAGTAATAGTAGTAGGAAGTGTTTGCCAAACCAAAATTCGGCTTTAAATCCCTTAGCTTTCACGTTTCAGAAAGCTTTTTGCTGAAGCTAATTCGAATCGCCGGATCGAATCTGCCTATTACGGACTCGGATCGAATCAAAAATTAGTTTTACTGTATCGGATTGGTTAAACTTTTAGCTGCTGATCCGATCCGATCCACATCTTTACTTTGAACTGTTTCAGTAATTAAAACCGATACAGAAACAAAACCAATACAAAATCTTGTTGTTGTCAGATACAATAGTGATAAATTAAACTAAGTTTACCCGTTTAGGCAGCTTTTAAATTTTCATTTGCGTCTATCAAAAGATATTGAGCACACAAAACTAGCAAGATCCCGCAGATTCGTTCAAGCTAGGTTTTGCCTCGAAATGATTCCACGAAACTGAGCTGGCATGGTCGGAATTGTGCCGTCCAGGATTTGTCAAAGTCACATTTCAGTTTCGTGGATGGAATTCTGCTGACTGGGATAAGGCACGTAAACGTTTTGCTGAAGTGAGCTATTTATTTTTGGAATTAAGCTTAGATATGACTTGGACTGTGGACGGGGAAAAGCGTGGACAGAAAACTGAGCACTACTGGAGGGGGAGTGAGTTGAGGCTCGTCAAATGGGGGGATAGGGTTAAAATTTGTAGTGAAGTGATTGATGAAATGAAGTGGAATTAGCTGGGCAATCCCAAGTATGTTGCAGAAAGTAGGACCTCAGAGTTTGTACACGATTGTTCTGCACCAAGGAAAACTGTCAACCGAATATAAAGATGAGTCTGAGTCATGTTTGTAACAAATCCAAATCCTTCGAGAAATCCCTTTTTAATACGTATGTGTAGTTGATGTTTACGCTGTCCTGTTTAGTTTCAGTTTCAGTTTCAGTTTCAGTTTCAGCTCCACTTTCAGAACGGTTTCAGTTTCAGTTTCAGCTCAAAATTTGTTCTAGTTTCAGTTTCAGTTTCAGTTTCAGTTTCAGCTCGTAGTTTAGCTTAGTTTCAGTTTCAGTTTCAGCTCCAAATTTGTTCTAGTTTCAGTTTCAGTTTCAGTTTCAGTTTCAGCTCTGACTAAAATGAGTTTCAGTTTTAGTTTCAGTTTCAGCTCTAAGTTTTTTTAGTTTTCAGTTTCAGTCCAAGTCTTTTATAGTTTTCAGTTACAGCTCTGACTAAAATGAGTTTCAGCTTTTGTTATCCTCTATGTTATCCTTATGTTATGCTAATCAAATTAATTAACTGCTGGTGAGACGGGTTCCAGATGTGCTATTCAATGATATAGCCTAATACGTGTGGAAGCACAGCGAGTGAGTTCGCACTGTCCTCTCGGTCCTTCCTCAGAATCAGCATGACAGCGTCATCCTCCAGAACCCGCAAGAAGGCAATTTAATTTACCTTAAATTTGGGGATCTTTTTAGTTGTTGGTGCTAGGCTCCTTGTCCTTCTCCTTATGTAATGATTTTATAAAAAAGGTTGTTAATTAAGTTGGGGAAATCTTAAAATGATTATTTAATAATCTGAAAAAAGAAAATTAATTGGAAACAGATCAAATAAACATTGCCTGCCAAACAGTCGTATTTTAGCATTTTAATGTATTTAATTTTAATGCATTTTAATGCTTTTTAATGCAATGATACTAAAGTTTTCATGCAGCATTACTTGTCACTCTGTTTACAATTTTGGTCTGTTCTGTAAAAAGCACTAGTTAAACGTATATATTTGCTGGAAGCTTACATGCTGGGAACAGGACCCAGTTTTTGAAACACTCGTCTATGCTAAACATGCATACGCTAGAGCTGAAACCTATTTCAGCTTCAGCGAGAGCTGAAACTAGTTTCAGCTTCAGCGAGAGCTGAAAATAATTTCAGCTTCAGCGAGAGCTGAAAGTAGTTTCAGTCTTAGTGTGGAGCTGAAACTGTTTCAGTTTCAGTTTCAGCTCCAAAACGGTTCTAGTTTCAGTTTCAGTTTCAGCTCAAAAGTTATTTTAATTTCAGTTTCAGTTTCAGTTTCAGTTTCAGCTCTCACTTCGACTAAGTTTCAGTTTCAGTTTCAGCTCCAAATCTGTCATGGTTTCAGTTTCAGTTTCAGTTTCAGCAACTGAAACTGAAACATGTACAAGCTGAAACTAGGTTTCAGTTTCAGTTTCAGCTGCTGAAACAACACTACGTATGTGACATGCGTATAACTCAATCGTCCGCAAGCTACAGCACATAAAAGTTACACCGATCGTTTCACTACAGACAACTATACCGAAATCTTGGAACTTCAGTTTTTAAAGAAGTTTTTAAAAGAAGCTTGGAAAATATACATTAAATACATTTGAAGGGGAGGTAGTAGAGGTGCCACTGCCCGCTAATTATCTGCACTACAAAAAGCCGCAGAGATACATATTATTTCTAAAAGCAAATTTTAGAAATTTAGAGTTCAATGAATGTCTGGAATGCTAAATCTTTTGAAGCTATTTTCCAACTATTAGCAACTGTCAATCTTCGGAAATAACAAGTCAAAATGTCTAACGCAATGTCGAAATGTCACAACGAAGGAAATTTCGTTTCAGTTCTAGATTTCGTCAAATTCAACATGATTATTGGGCGGTATGCTACAACTATGTGCCTGAAATAAATAACAAGCTTTAAGCTAAAAAAATGGAAATTAATTGTAAATTGTATGTTTGCTCATTTATTTTATCTAGTTGTTGCTGTTTGCAGTTCAAAGTCCGGAAGGCTGCAGGTCTGAGTGCAGAGCGGGCATTCCAGATCCTACCTGTCCGCCATGTGCAGATCTCCTGGCATGCCTTTCTGGCAGTGACTATGTGCGGACACCCAGCGGCCGAGTACAGGTGGCAGTCTTAACTAAGTCAAAATACAAAAACAATGTCTTGACAATTTCGAAAAATGGATTTCTTCGGTGGTCTCCGGTCATATTTCATGTACATCCCAGCAACAATCACACAAGGAATGGTATTCGCATTCAAACACGGAGGAAGGTTTTTGTCGATATAACTCCAGAGCACCAAGTGCTCACCTGCAATTGCAATACTGGAATAATTAATGAATGGTCATTACCAGCACGTTCAATCACTAGATCAGACTGTCTTATTTTACCGAGAAGAAATGGTTACGACTGTGTAGAAGTTGACTGTATAAAACCCACCAAAATTATTGGATTGTACAGTCCAATAACGCTGGAAGGATCATTGGTTATAAATGGAATTGGTATTTCTTGTTACTCCTACATCGAGCATACCATAGCTCATAAGATGTTCACTGGTCTGTTGGAATCTCAAAATCAGGTTAAGATGCAACAATCAGTTGAAGCACTTAAACCGTTGTTACTACAATATTATGTATCAGATATTATTAATTATCAAGCATTTTCTGCTATCAATCAAGCGTCAAATGCAACTGTGCAACCTGAACTATGTACAAGTTTGTTGAAGGAACGTTTTCGACTTCTGTTTTGAGCAGAATGAGGTCCAATAATCGTGACTCCACTATTTCAGAACTTCAAAATGAAAATTTTTAGCTGCTAAAATCATTTACACTCAAACCTTTGTAAAATTGCGGTTATAGTAAAGCTTAACATTATCACTTCCGGTATCAAGTTGTGGAATTGTTTTCTACGTTCAGTAGAGCGTCTGAGTGCAATGATTAAATGCACAACAATAATGCATGTTTCTTAAGCTTAAGGTTAAACTTTATTTCGAAAATTAAATTACTTGATTAACTTAATTCTTTCTTTCTTAAATTAATCTTTCTTAGTCTTGAAATTTAATTACGGTTTAATTTTATAACTTAAACAGTTGTATTGTGCACTTAAACATTAAAATATTATGCTAACTGCAAATGCTAAAACGAGTGGTGGAAACTGGGTCATAGCTCGTATATGGGTCGCTATTCTTGCATAGGTCACTGGGTCTTGAATCACATATTTTAATAACCTATAGGGTCAGTTTGTGTCTGGGTCAAGTTTGCTGTGGTGACTACGGTGACTTAACCTCGGCACTACCACGACTACAGAGGACTGGCGCAATGTAACACCATTCCTGACTCCTAAGGAGGGTATAATTTTTAGGGGACGCCGTACTGAATGGCGCCTAAGCGAAACGAGGAAAATTGGGCTGATAATACGCCCAGAAATACCCCCGGCCAACATTTACCTAGAAGTTAGAATTAGCTCAAACCGTAAATTAATTAAATTAAAACAATGAACTTGACAACTAACAATTTAATGAAAAATACTGTTAAACTGTAAACGGGAGAACTGAAGGTAACAAAGTTATAACTACTGGATAGAAATAAGAAAATTGGGGCGGGGTGATAGAAATACAGTGGCGGGGAAAATGGGAAAATGGGTGAAATGGAAACTGAGCACAGATGAAAAGGGTGTGAGTTGAGTTAGAAGAAAAAATTAGGAACAAAAAGGAGATAAGTTTTCAGTGGAGGTTAAGAAAAATTCGGGCAAACCCCAGTAAAGGTTGAAGAATCTCGGATTCCCAAAATTTGAAGAAACTGCCGTACGGGACAATGAAATATACTCAGCTGAAGGTGGTGTGACTAATCTTTTGGAGTGGGAGAATGCATTGCGAAATAAGGACTGATATATTAAGTTGATTTTCGTGCTCGATCTCTGGCAAGCCAAATATAAGACAATTCACATGTAGTGTTATCTTTACAGTTAGTATGCAAAATGAATCATTTTGATATTTTCAAGAAAGTTAGCCGTGAAGATAGCATTACGTTGTAAAATATACATTTTCGCATCCAAAACCAAATCACAAATACCAGAAATTCATGTAAATGAGTAAACACCAGAATTAAGTATTTTTAATAAAGCTAAAGGGGATATTAAGAATTTTAGGAAGGAATTTGCAAAATGTTTCATAAAAGGAAATTGTAGGAGAGAGAGGTAGTAGCCAGGGATGGAAACTGGGTCATTATTTCTGACCCATGACCCACTTGACCCATACGTAAATTTGACCCAGACCCAGGGCGACCCATGAAATTTTAAAATTCCGTGACCCAGACCCAACTGACCCAATCGTTTTCGTGACCCAGACCCAGCTGACCCAAGAATTATCGTGACCCAGACCCAAATGACAAAATAAAATAACCCGACCTTATCGCACTTAACATTATCCTTTGTGAAGTGGTTTTGAAACGCCGTAACTTGATTTTTGAAGTTGGGTAAGAGGTCCTACCTATACAATATGTACCTATATGTAGTTTGTAGGTTCGAAGCTGCTCAATCTTGTCATTTTCATTCTTTTTCAATAATAGTTATTTTAAGTGGAAGATCTGATTGGTTGATGTAGCAAAATATTTAAAATTTTCAAATTTTAAATTCTATGAAAGTGTACATGGCTTTTGTTACGTAAACCGGCGAAAACATAATGGCCGGACAAGTCACAGCTAACTCTACTGATTTCATAGAAGCAATACTAAATTAAATTTAAAATTCGCGCCGAATTCGCGAAAAAATTTTTTAGCAGCGACAGTTTTACGTAATTGGAACAAAGCCAAATCTTCGAATTTGAAATTTGGTAAGACCCTGTGACCCAGACCCAAAATGACTCAATAAAAATTGCTGACCCAGACCCAAAGTGACCCACAAGCAGCTTGACCCAGACCCACCCTGACCCAGACGGCTTACAAAATTGGTGACCCAAGACCCAGTGACCTAAGCAAAAATGGCGACCCAAACGACCCATGACCCAGTGACCCAAGACCCAGTTTCCATCCCTGGCGTCTTCCGCTACTTCCTATACTACATGAGGAGCTCTCGAATACATAGCATCCATCATGATGGATTTCGTGTAAAATTTGAGAAATTCAAATGTTAGCTGAAAGTGTTCACTAGCAGCAACTATAATTAGCATACTATTAGCATATAATGATTTATTTTGACAAAATTCCCAAGCTTTTAAACAATATATAGATCTCTTTTCAACATCAAAAATTAAGCATTTCAAAAACAAGCTGAAAAAAATTTTTTTAAAGTCAGATTATTGGGTCATTTGGGTCTGTGTCACAAGAAGAATTTGGTAATAGTTGGGTCATGAAACCGATGGGTACCCCTTTGTTTGGGTTTTGGTCACCAAATTTTGAAATTTTGTGCGTCTGGGTTTGGATATGCGTTTGGGTCGAATAGGTCAACGGTCACAGAAATAATTCAGCTTCCATCCCTGGCTTACACTTCAGCTAAACTAGAACACCCAATGATACTAATTTCGTGGGTATTGAAGTTAGTCCAAAATTTGGCTAAAAACTCTAGGTCTTCTATATTTTGAAAGGTTATACATAATTATATAATAAGGTTTGATAACGCGGGGCTGATTAAATATTTCCTCTCTGAAGCATCCGCTATTGAACTTGAAACATGGTAACAAGCTTTAGCTTTGATGACAACGTTACGGGTACATATGCAAATATTGATGTGGTGGGTTCCACATCTGATGCATTTGGGACGGAAGATTTAATCAGTTCACGGTATAAAGCCATATTATTTCTTCGAAATATAGGAGACCTAGAGTTTTTAGCCGAGTTTTGAACGAAATTCAATACCCACGAAATGAGTATCATTGGATGTTCCTGGCGAGCAGAAGTGTAAGCGAATGTAAGCTGAAGTGAAGTGAATATATATTCGTGTTGTCATTTCTTAATTGACTTTAAATTATTGGCATTGATTGTTTATCTCTGCTCATATATGCAGATATTTAGACGTTTATGTGCTTAGTTTAATAACGCACCGTTGTTTGTACAGGAACTGATGAATTTATTTTTGTCCTGCCACGTTTAACTATACGAGCCTAAAACGATTTGTGTAGATACTGAAGATTAGAATAAGACATAGAACATAGGTCAGACTATATAGATATATCAACAGCTTATATCCTATGTGAGCACAGTTGCAATGTGAGCTCTAATGTGACCTCCAATGTGACCCTCAAAAGTGGTGTCCGGATTTAACCATCGATCCGGGAATATATATATATATATATATTTGTAGCGGT
>JASAND010020844.1:0-47550 GCA_030248195.1 Trissonchulus latispiculum | reverse complement strand
ATGTCCGTCTCGTCCTTTTTTGTCCTATTCGCAACAACGGCGACCTGATCAGAAGTTCAGAAGATCAGGCAAAGCGATGGCGCGAACATTTTGAGTCCCTACTGACCGCACAGCCTCCTGTTAATCCATTGTCCAGCGAGGAGTTGGTTTATGGCGGAGAACAGGACGCCAACGACCATCTGGAACCACCTTCTCGGGAAGAAATCGCTGCAGCAGTGAAATCGTGGAAGCCCAGCAAAGCGGCTTGATTGCACCTCATTCTACCCGAAGTGTTTATTGAAGGTAGCGACGCCATTATTGATGAGCTTGTGTACTTGTTTTCTCCTAATGTCGCACTATGAAAGGATCCCGGAGAGCTAAAGGACTGCTGTAATCGTCCCGATCTATAGAAGGGGGACCGAAGCAGCTGTAGCAACTACAGGGGAATTTCCTTACTCTGCATTGCACTTAAGCTCTTTGAGATCGTCATATTCAACAGATTCCGGAAGAAATGTTAATGAGCTGGACCCGAGAAAACCAAGCCGGCTTCCGACCAGGACGAGGCTGTGTGGATCAGATTTTCTCGTTACGTCAAATCCTACAGCGCCGGCATGAGTTCCGAAAACCGACGGTCGCCGCGTTTATCGACTTCAAAGCCGCTTTCGACTCAATCGATCGATCTGCCCTTTTCTCAGTTATGAGCGCAGAAGGTGTTCCGGTTAAGCTGGTCAGGCTCATCGAAATGCTTTATGCGGAAACTATATAACTGTAAGGCACGAAGCGACTGCCAGTTATCAGATTCTTTCGTCATCAAGACCGGTGTACGCCAAGGATCCGTGCTGTCACCAGCCTTGTTCAACTACGTGGTTGATTGGGTGATGTCCGTTGCTATAGCTCCTGAAGACGGAGTGTCTATCTCAGACGAGCATGCTCGAATCGTTGATCTGGACTATGCAGATGATATTGTTATCCTCGCTGAGTCGATCCCACAAATCCAAGATATGATCTCTCGCATAGCAACTACTGCAGCTAGGGCGGGTTTGATCATCAGCGCTGCCAAGACTAAAATAATGTCTTGCTGTTGCGATGACCCTCTAATTGTCGACCTGTACGGCTCCCCGCTAGAAGCTGTTAATGAATTCTGCTATTTGGGATCTGTCATCACAGCTGCTGGTGGCGCTGGCTCGGAGATAAGGAACAGAATTGCCAAGGCATCTCGTTGCTTTGCATCCTTCCATAAAAGCATTTGGTCGAAACCTACTGTCAGCCTGCAGGCAAAACTTGCAATTTTCAATGCGGCAGTCATGCCCACCTTACTCTATGGATGCGAGACGTGGGTTACCAAGCATGTAGATGCTGTCGCTCTGAGAACGTTCGAAAACCTGTGTTTACGGCGACTTCTGGGTGTAAGCAAAAGGGACAGAATTCGAACCTCCACCATTCATCATTCTTGTCACCGCTCCCAACCTGCAGATGTGATTGCAAGAAGACGGAGATTACAGTGGTTAGGGCATGTCCTACGGATGGGCCCTAAACGAATTCCGAAGATATGTCTGACATCTAACATTCCAGCTGACTGGAAACGGCCCCGAGGAAGAGCTTTCGATACGTGGGCCCGAGTTGTCGTCAAGGAAATGGAGCCTGCCTTCAGAGAACTTCCTTGGAAACGGTGGAGAAAAGATCCTTTTCGTGAGATGCTGCTAACTGCTGAAGATCGCGATCGATGGCGAGGAAAAATTGATATGGCAATGGCCCCCCGCATCCGCGGGGACAGGTGAATACAGGTGAATATGTATATGTATATACATACATGTATTCACCTGTATTCACCTGTCCCCGCGGCTGCGGGGTGCCATTGCTATGGCTATATATATATATATATATATACGTATATACGATTTGTATAGTCATTTTGGCGCTAGGTACTGAAAAGGCGAATTTTTGGGCCTGTATTTTTTCGACCCCGTGCATTTTTTTCGAATTGGATCGGAAAAAATACAGTCAATTTTCTAAATTTTTCTAAAACGCAGCCCTTGCCCGGGACCTTTGGGCATGGGACGACACTAGACCCCACCCCACACATAATGGGCCAGGGTTGGTTTTTTTCCGGAAAAAAAAGATTGCCGGAAAAAAAACCTTTTTTTCCGGTTTTTTTTCCGTTTTTTTCCATTTTTTTCCGGTCACTCAAAAATTACGCAATGTGCTAAAATTTGCGTTATTTCATGTTTTTGCATGCACAGAAGCAGTTTTCACGATATTTAGTAGCCCCATGGGGGTAATGCAGATACCCCAGCGCTTAGAAAGGTTCCAGTATTGATTACAGGAATCAAATATTTTCAGCGGGTGACGCTGTAAAGCAAAGGACAGGTGACTTCTGTATACCTTGGCGGTTCTACTAGGCCTAGTTTGTGGTTCTCGTAGGTAACGCGCTTCGTAAAGTAAACAATTCCAGATATATATTTTAACAGTTTTGGTTGAACACTCCACTGTTAGGTATGGAATTAGTAACTCTACCTGAGTTACGCAATCATTTTCACATTCCAAGGCAAAAAATGTTAAGTCCCAAAATTATCTCAAATTCATGAACATCGTATTTTTACCTCATTAAACACTGTTTTTGATAGTTTCTTAATGTTCTGATGTCATAAATTACCTTTCAGAACATGTTCCGAATATTTTTCCATTTTTTCCGATGCGTCGAAAAAACCCAAATACAATTTCGTCAGATCCAACATACCCCCACCTACTATGACCCGCGGAAAAGGTTGTAAATAGTGTGAAATTGCTGGAAAAGCTCAGAAAACATGATATTTCATTGTAAAAATCGTCAAAATAACGTTAGGAATATTTTTCAATTTTTTTCCACCCCATCGGAAAAAAATGGAAAAAAACGGAAAAAAACCTTTTTTTCCAGTCCTTTTTTTTCCGCGCCCATCCCTATAATGGGCCATATCGGGGATCTCTATGACAATCCTATAAAGTTATGCAAAAAGTTGTCAAATCGTATTTTTTCGAACCTTTACTATAGTAGTTTCGCATCTGGGCCCAGGGTCACATGACCTTGGCCAGGGACACGTGACCGGTAAAAAATTTTATTTCAAGGCCCAGCAATCCTAAAAACTTGCCTATGTAGGTTTTTTGGGCGCAGAATTCAAAATTGGCATTAGTGTTTATGTAGCTTTAGCTCACATATATGATCCTGACCTCCTTCTGGGTCAGGAGGGTCGGGGTCATGACTAACACTCGATCAGTGGGTCAGAGGTGTCTGAGGTACCTAAAAACATGTACTATGTAGGTTTTCGGAATCGCAGAGCTCGAATTTGGCGTTACTTTTGCTGTAACAGTCACCCCGCACCTTTTTACAAAAGGTTGTGGGTGATTTTTTTGCGAACAATCACCCGCCGTGGGCCAGCCCAGAGGTCATGGCAAGGTATCCAATATGGCTAGATAGTGCAGTGTGTGGGCATGTTACATGGATAATGTGGGTTACGTAGCTAACCGAAGTTCGTAGTGAGTATATAATAGCAAAATTTTCAATTTTGGTCCGGAGTTGTCTGAGGGTCGGTCGACTTTGGGTAACCTGGTCGAAGGAGTTGGGCCTTGTTAAGTTATAACTTATAATGTTAAGTTTGGGACCTCTGGCTATTACCACGCCAAAAATTTTCCACCTGCGGCTTGTTACTAATCCCGTAGTGTAACTAGGTGGGTGTTTTTTGCGAATTTTCGGTTTGATTTTTTTGTTAACCTCTTGCTATGTGGCTACGACATAATAACTGCAGGTTGTCTTGGCTGGTTTCTATTCTATTAGAACGTAATTTGGCCAGCAAAACAATGTTGTAATCTGCCCATTTCACCATGTAGGATTTATGTCGAACCACAGGCTGCAATGCAAACACATAAACCTCCCAAAGAACAAAGTTTAGCTTTGTTTAGTATAACCAAGAGTACATAATAACTAAGAGTGTGACAAGCATCAAGCTCTTAGTTATTAGGCTTGGGGACATGATATGCACGATAACGGCTGACCCCCCACAAATTAGACCCATCACTTCAAAGAAATTCGCACGCTATGCCTACGTTCTAAAGCTCGAGAACACAACTAGTCAGTTGATTCAATGTGCGTCTGTTGCAGTGATGGGTCTAATTTGTGGGGGGGGGGGTCAGCCGTTATCGTGCATATCATGTCCCTAAGCCTAATAACTAAGAGCTTGACGCTTGTCACACTCTTAGTTATTATGTATATAGCAAGCTTAACAAAAAAATCACCCGAAATTTTAACAAAAAAAAATCACCCCACCCTGACTCACAGGAAAGTCGCAGAGACCCAAATTTTTGCATGGTGATAGCCACACATTTCGACATTACAGCCTGTAAGTTTGAGCTCCTAGGCCCTCTCCATGCGTTCAGGGCAGACCTTTAAGTGAGGGTACCCAAAAGTGACCTCAAAAACGTTCATGACCGAAGTTCGAATTTCGGCTGCTATTTACTAAGGGAAAACCCTAGGCAACCCATATTGTGCATGTGACATGTCCTGACTGTGGGCTATCGATACATATATAGAAGTTCCCAGTCGGACCTCTGAGCCGTCCTGGGGTGGGTGATTTTTTTGTTAAAATTTTAACAAATAAAAAATCATTTTTATATTTTGTTACTAAAGTCAGAACAGCAGCTAGAGCAAAACTAACGTCAAATTCGAGCTCAGCGACCTCGAAAACCCTTATATACGTTGTTTTTGAGGTTGCCTGACACTTTTGGGAGGCCAACCTGGTAACCAGCCGGGGCTGGACCGTCCGACGGTAAACGTGATCCCAGAAGTCAGTATTAGCCCATAGTTACCTAAAAACTAATGCCAGATTTGAATTCAGCGCCCTGGAAAACTCCCTAGGACATGTTTATAGCCACTTCGGACTGTCCAGTTGGTACCTGGAGGGTCAGGAAGGGTCCGGCAGGGGTCACGTGACCGTGGGTCATACCCCACCAACATACGAAGTTCTGATTTTCTCTGCCAAAATGCCTGGAAATAGGTTAGAATCACTCACAAACACGAGAAAACAACATTTTAGCTCTTTAAAACGGCACTTTAGAGCCACCAGACTTCATACTGGACCCTGTCGGGGGCCATCAGTGACCACTAAGACTTCGGCGGGGTCAGTTGCCCTAATTGGAACACTAGGTTGGTGGTTTGGGGTTCTAAATACGTTATTTAGTGCGCTCTATCCAAAACTGATGAGAAAAAGTTGCTAGCTGCTCTCTGGGATCCGATCCGCCACTGATTTTTTTTGTTAACGGGTGATTTTTTTTTGTTAAACCTTTAACAAAAAAAAATCACACATTTTCATCTACTGCTACTTACTGGTAGGTCGTAGAGCAACGAAACTGGGGTGGTTTTAAAGCTTAGCCCAAGACCTATCCGTGGGTCCTCAAAGTAATCGATTTGGTTTAGTTTTGCGAAAGTTCCAGCCATAAAACCGAATTTTGATTTTTTTTGTTAAGCTTGCTATATACTCTTGGTATAACGTATATAATCTCAAATTCTAAAGTGAAGCATGTAAGATGACATACCAAAAACCATTCGCCAAACAGCTGGATGAGGACGAGTAAAAGGTCCTAAAACACCATCCGGGATACAATATTTCGCAAAATGGAATTTATTAATAATTTATAAGAACCTTCTTAAATTGCCAAATATCAGCAAAAAAATATATGTGTGTGTGTGCGTGCTGAGAAGGAGAAATTTAAGGAATTTCCCTCGGAACATTCTTTCGAGCACAGAAAAAATTTGACAACTCTGCAGTTTTGAGAAACCGGTGTTTAAAATCCACTGTCAATGTTTGAAAAATTTAATTTTCCATTTCCTCCATATAAAACATGAATGAAATTGTACCTATATATATCTATTGGAAATTCTAGCTTTTACTGCTGCAAAATTATATAGCCCTGTTTTCAAAATCCTCAAATCTGATGAAGTGACAGAGTCTCAAAATCAACAGGATGCCACCATGCTAAATTAGCGGTAAAGTATAAACGTACCATTTGGAAATGCAAGAACGCTAAAGATAAGAAAAAAGAAAACCAAAGCTTTGACTCCAGTCCACAAATTTTCTTCCCTGTTAGTATCATCTCTAAAATACAAACAACAGTTATTATATATTGTAATATATAGTCAAGCCGGAATATGAGAAAAACTGAGGGCAAATTATACACAAGAATAAAATTGGTACGATGGAGCATGAAAAAAAGCAACATTGGGTTTTAAGTGGACAGAGGACTTGGTTTATAGGAGGCAGGGGCGTAGCCAGGATTTTGAAAAGAAGGGGGTTTTAACCATACATTAACACGGGGTCAGATTCTGGAGGGGGTCTATCCCGACCTCGGCGAGGGGTCTACCCCTAAAAAATTCCAAAATTTTAAGTTTTTGATCAAAAATTAGTAAATAACAATTTTTGTGATTTTTAAGAAAATATTTGAAAAAATCGCTGAAATTTGGTAAAAATTACCTATTTTTGGTAAAAATCGCTGAGGGGTCTACCCTTTTTTCCTTTCTGGACGAAAGGGTCTGCCCTTTTTTCCTTTTCGCTGAGGGGGTCTACCCGTTTTTTATCGGTCTGGGGGGCCCTGCGGGGGTTTTGACAAAAATGCGCACTTTTAATAATGGAGTATTGATAAAATTCAACCCAAAAGGAGGAGGTTTTAACCCCCAAAACCCCGCTCCTGGATACGCCCATGATAGGAGGTGCAGGTTGTAAATGCCAGGAGAACTAGGTTAAAAGTGCACTAATATGGACCAGCTTCGCTGAACAACCCATATACGCGGAAACTGCCCGGACCGATGCTGGCGGCAGTTCTTCAGTAACAGCTTACCAATTTGTGAGCATAGTTCTGCAACTATATATATGTAGTTAGTTGTGCTCCGTACTACTTAATAATTACATAATAATGCAACTTAATTTAATTAATTTAATTAATGCATATAAAGCAACACGTAATACAACATACAGTAAAAACTGCTGGCATTTTTAGAGTTTTGAAAGTGGCCCCCCTAGGGAGGGGGAAGTGGGGGCTTCCGAAAAGTGGGGGCGTGGCGGGCCAAAGGTAAAATATACCGAAATTTCTAGCGGCCCCTCCCGCTCGACAACCCCCCCTCCATAAATTGTGACCTCCCTCCCATAACCCAAAAAACTGCCAGATTTCACCATTTTTACCATAAATTTTCAAAAAATTTTCCGGCTTCGCCTGATTTTTGACAAAATGTTTGCTATTTCAGCGTAAAAACACCTAAAAATAGTAATTTTTTCGATTTTTGGCAGTTTTTACACAAAACACGTAAAAATTTGCAAAATTTTTCTCAAAAATATGCCCCCCCACTTTTGGTGAGCCCCCCCATCGATGGGGGGGCAACTTAGAGTGAGCCCCCCCCCATATCGCCCCTAGGGTTGGTTTTTTCCGAAAAAAAAGATTGCATAAAAAAACCTTTTTCTCCGGTTTTTTCCCATTTTTTCCGGTCACCCCAAACTTTACTAATGTGCTAAAAGTTGTGTTATTTCATGTTTCTGCATGCATTAAAGCCGTTGTCAACATATTTAATAGCCCCACCGTGTAGTGCGCAATTACACAAGCGGTTGCAAAGGTTTCAGTATTGATTACAGGAATAAATTTTTTTAGCAGACAATACTGTAGAATAAACTACAGGAGACTTCTGTATACCTTGACGGTTCTGCTAGACCAGATCTGTGGTTTTCGTAGGTAATACACCCCGTAAAATAAAGAATACCAGACGTTTTAAAAGGTTTTGGCTGAACATTCCACTGTTAGATATGGAATTGTTAAGTCTACCTGAGTTACGCAACCATATGCACATTCCATGGCAAAAAATCTTAAATCCCAGAATTAGCTCAACTTCATGGATATTGTCTTATTAGTTCATTAAACAGTGTTTTTGATAGTTTCTTAATGTTCTGATTTCATAAATTAACTTTCAGAACACGTCTCGAATATTTTTCCATTTTTTTCCGATGCTTCGAAAAAACCCAAATACAATTTGGTCAGATTTAGCATACCCCCACCTTACTACGACCCACGGAAAAAGTTGTATATAAATAGTGCGAAATCGCAGGAAAAGTTCAGAAAACATTATATTCCCCGCTGTAAAAATCGTTAAAATAACCTTAGGAATATTATTCCATTTTTTCCACCCCATCGGAAAAAAATGGAAAAAACCTTTTTTCCAGTCCTTTTCTTCGCGCCCATCCCTATCGCCCACCCAGTAGCGTAGGTACGAAAAATTTTCAGGGGGGGCGGTGTTGACCGAAGGCTGGGGGGGGGGGTCAATTTCATTTTTTGCGCAATACTTGTATGCACGCTACATATCTGTAACTTCCCTGTTAAATGTTTTCTAGTTCAGTAATATATATATATATACAAGCTTAATGCTGTTGTAACCGAAAGCGGAGCCCCCAAAAAAGTTGAAAAATTTTAAATTTTGCCATTAAAACGCTGCTGAAACATTGAATTCTTTGCATTGTATATTATCAGTTCCCAAACTAAATTTTGTAGTTTAATTTGCTACCTTATTTAAATTTTTGACTTCCACAATCCCGTACGAAAACTAAGACTAAGATGCTCCCATTTGGAACAGGGTATTCTGATCCATTATCCGAATGGAACGGCTGACTTGAAGTAATGCAAATAACAAAGGGGTATAATTTTTAATTTTTTTTTTTTTTTTTTTCATTAATATCTGATTATATCAAAATCAGCAAGCTGGTGCTGGAAAGCTGACGAATTTACGAACTGAAGACAATAAAGGTCAAATGCGTTAGCATGCTTAATGAAAAATAAAATTTTGATAATGTAAATAGCCAAAATTCGCGCCGAGGGAGCAAAAATGCGCACCCGCGAATATGGGTTGTTCAGCGAAGCTGGTCCATATTAGTGCGTTTTTAACCTAGTCCTTTGTCCGCTTAAAACCAAATGTCATCCACATTGCATTTTTCATGCTCCATCGGAGCATTTTTATCCTTGTATATCTATACAAGAATAAAAATGCTCCGGTGGAGCATGAAAAATGCAATATGGGTGACATTCGGTTGTAAATGGACAGAGAACTAGGTTTTAAAACGTTAATATGGGAGGGACAGGTTGTAAATGCCAGGAGGACTAGGTTAAAAGCGCACTAATATGGACCAGCTTCGCTGAACAACCCATATTCGCGAAAACTGCCCAGAGTTTCTACCAACTGCTGCTTGCTGTTGCTATCGGTAGTTCTTCAGAAAATTGTACGATTTGTCAGCATGACCTTGCAAGTAGTCGTGCTCCTTATTAAACAACTTAATAATACACGTACATAATGTCAACTGCCTTTCGCATCAACTTAATACAAGATTCTGCGCTGACAGTGCAGAAAAAACACCTTGAACTCCTTTCTACCAGAACTGCATTGTTTATTTGAAATAAGCTTTAATATTTCAAAATCGTCCCGCTTGCTTTGAAAGCTGAAGAACGTAGATCTTACGCGTATGTCATGTGGAGTGGAGCATGAGTGACCGCGAATATGGGTTGTTCAGCGAAGCTGGTCCATATTAGTGCGCTTTTAACCTAGTCCTCCTGGCATTTACAACCTGTCCCTCCCATATTAACGTTTTAAAGCCTAGTCCTCTGTCCATTTACAACCGAATGTCACCCATATTGCATTTTTCATGCTCCACCGGAGCATTTTTATTCTTGTCCTATTTCATTTTTAAGGTTCTCAGTAAAAAGCAAAAGCGTTAAAGCTGTGTGAAAGAAACTTTAAAAATTCCGCCAATCATTAATCGTCAACCGAAAGTACAGAACAAAGAAGCTTGAAAAGTTCCAAGTTCTTCCTTTTTCTCTACTTTGACAGTTGCTGTATATATATATAGCATATAGCACTCTACTGCAGCGCAACCAAATGCAAACTTTACTGTCAGTGAAGAAAACTCATGAAACACAATTTGCAATGCTCTTCCGTACTTGTATATATACTAAATTTCGGACGATTGCAACTTACCTGTAGCTAGTTATATGCCGTGCTGTACTTCAGCAGCACTCTACTGCAGCGCAACCAGATGCAAACTTTACTGTAGGTGAAGGAAACTCATACGGCACGATTTGCAATGCTCTGCCGCACTTCGGACGATTGCAACTTACCTGTAGCTAGTTACAGGCCGTGCTGTACTTCAGCAGCACTCTACTGCAGAGCAATTAGGCGCAAATTTACTTCCAAAAAGGAGACTTGTATGGCATGATTTCCAATGCTATAGTTCTGCACCTGCCTACAGAATTTCAGACGATTGCAAGTTTTCTGTAGTTAGTTATAGGCCGTGCTGTACTTCAGCAGCACCCTACTGCAGCGCAACCAGATGCAAACTTTACTGTCGGTGAAGGAAACTCATACGGCACGATTTGCAATGCTCTGCCGCACATGTGTGCAAAATTTCGGACGATTGCAACTTACCTGAAGCTAGTTACAGGCCGTGCTGTACTTCAGCAGCACTCCATTGCAGCGCAACCACATAGTAACATCGTAATAAGTATACGAAACGTATCTATTATAGTTTGTCATGTCCTAAACTATCTGTATGCCGAATTTCAAATATATACCAGTGACGAATGAATAACTTGTTATCGAAGGTGCTGTGTTTGGGGCAGCACATACAGCACGGTGGAAGCTAGAGAGTGCACCAACTAACATAGCTACAGTTCCCCCTTACTACAGACATAATTTTCACCAAGTTTCATATGTTTAGCCGTTTACAGTCAGTCTACAGACAGCGTGCTACGGTTACTGCATAATAGTACAGCACGATAGCAGCACCGCACAGAGCTGCGACTATGCTCATCGTGTTCAGCGACCCCGATAACCCTTATATGCGTCCCACTCTATGGCCCAAAACAGCATATTTAGACCTATTTTTGACTATTTTCTGTGGAGTTGAGACTTGGAAATTTTCCGAAAATGGCTATTTGGCCGGACCAACTTTGGGCCGGCCGCCAGAACGATCCTGGCCAGATATCAAAAATCGCCCTCGTTAGGACATATAGACCATTCCGTAGATCCTTATGCAACAAACCACGTCTCTCTAGCGTCTTCCCCGGGTCCTGTAGCTTTGACAAAAAATTGGCCATTTTTGGCCATTTTAGCGCCAAGTCCACTTTTGGCCGGCCGTACAGATGGCTGGCCGGGCCGGGAAGCGAAAAAATATCAAAAAGGTTCACTTTCGGGGTATATATACGTTCAGAAAAACCAAACTTCACCTGCTGAAAATGCCCAGATCGTTCTAACACTCCGACAGAAAATTGCATTTTTCCAAGCGTGACTTACACGGAAAAAACCAACCGGACCTAACTTGTCCGGAAGCGAAAATTTTTAAAGTTGGAAATTTTGACCAAAACTTTTTTGCGACTTGTAGTACTCGTCGTGTAGATTCCAACGATGCCAAAATTGTCCAGTTTGGTTGAGTATTTAGCTGGCACGGAGCTCGAACGGGTCTCCAAGGGCCGCACTGAGCCTTTTACACCCATATTATAGGGGAGCGCTCTCGCGCTCCCTATATAATATATATATATATATATATATATATATATATATATATATATATATATAAAGTTAAAATGCTATTTTGAAAACCTTTTATGAATGTGTAACAGTAAATGAAAGAGAAATTTAAAGTAATGTTACAACATCACGTAATTTCACGTCAATTTAAACATTAACTTTAAACACAACAGCATGGCGGCCGCCCTCCCGTCAACTTTTGAAGGTCAGCAAAATTAAGATTCAGAAAGGAGAAAAAGCAGGAAAAACAAAAACTTTCCAAGGCGCGAATTAGCCATTCTTGGTGTTTTGAGAGTAGCATATGGGGCGGGGAGGGGGCTGACTTTCAATTATGTAGACGTTTCTGTCTGCTTACGCTTGAGTTATAATAAATAGACATTGCCAATGTTTTCAAATCATGGTTTCTCTGCATTTTATTGTGCATAAGCGATAGACAATCGATATCCGGTTACCCGAGGATAATTTTTATATCTGGATAATGTCCGATTTTATGGAAATATCTGGATATGCGGGTATCCGTTTACATTGCTGACAAAGCAATGAAAAATTAGCGAATTTTTGACTTAATGTTCAAAAATTGTAAACTATTAATTTCTTCTAAAATATATATTTCTGATATTTCTGAATGAAAGGCTGTGGCTCGAGCCTATGATAGAAACTCGTAGCGTACCAAAAAATGACAGAAAAATGATAATTTTAACTGCAAAATAAAAAAATTCTTGAACTTACGTTTCGAATGGGTGGATTACCGGATATCCGGATGTATATTACGTAACGTAAAATAGGCGGATATTCGGATATGAAAGAATATCAGGTGCCCATTACTAGTATATACACACTTTTTACAAAATGCAATTTAAAAATGCATACACAAATGCTCAGTCAAATTTTGCTTCCGCTTTCCACAAAATGACTAAAAATTTCCAAACTGGTGCTACTGTTTAAAAAGTTCTCTAGCTTTTAGTTGGGGGGCTACCGCCCTCAGACCCCCATTTTATCATAGCTTCCTTGCGTTGCTTAGTTTGAGTTTTATCAGCTTGAGTATACCTTATCTGGTGAAACCATGGCGCCATCCAGAAGACAACTAAGATAATTTGAAACAGCAAAAAGTGGTCAGAAAAAATTTGCTTTCATGTCTAGAATGCAAAAAATTCTCAAATTTAGACCCCTGCTTTCACGTTTGTGTGAATGTTTAATTCTGTTTAACTACCTCAATCAGTGAAACCAACTATATACTACGTGCTTGTTCTCAAAGTAAAACTTGTATATAAATATAAAACATGTGCAGAAATAAATAAATTTCAAAAGAAAAAGTTAAACTTTGGTGTCGCCCCCCCCTGTCAGAAAACTCTGGGTACGCCACTGGTATTAGACTAACTTCATTTCAGGCGGCACGCGTGCCGTCTTAAAATTTTAGTCTATACGCTGTAACATTACGTTTAAACTAATGGGAATGCTAAACGCCTGAGTCGCGTTAGGTAGCACGCGTGCCGACTGAAAATTTCAGGTCACACGCTGTAATCAGAACTTACAACGGTGGGAACGCTAAAAGGCTAAGCGGCTCGCGTGCAGCCTGAAATTTCTAGTAGGCACGAGTGTCGAATGAGAATGCAAAATGCAAAAAGTTGTGTGCAAAATGATAATGCCAGTTTTGGACTGCGTAACTGAAGTCTCAATTAGGAACCGACTACGCAGTACAGTCATTTCTTGAGCCTGTTTTCTGAAATGTGAGCTGGGCGCTGGTGTTGCAAAATTTTCTCCATTGCAATAACGATTGCCCAGGCGGATCCGCCTCCACAATATTTCCAATTTTCGTACAGTTGCAATTTTAAACTGTTGTTGCTGTTGCTGTGCTAAATAGAGAAATTATCAACTTCTGCACTCCTTGTAACAACGAACTAATTTGCATATGCAGTGCAAACGCTACGCTCAATATTGAATGCAATAAACTGATCCAGGCTGATAATGAAAATAATGTAGGAAACCCCTGTGCAGGGGCGTATCCAGGATTTGGAAAAGGAGGGGGTTTTGACTAAAATTTATTGAAAAGGAGGGGGTTTTGACAAAAATTTGCACGTTTTGTAATTGAATATTGATAAATTTTAACCCAAAAGGGGGGGGGGTTTCAACCCCCAAAACCCCTCCCCTGGATACGCCCCCTATGCATGTTCATCGCACACCGCATCCAGAAGCAGAAAATTTTACATGTTGTGGAGACACAGCTACATACAGAATAATGTATAATTGCAGGCTACGCTGAGGCGTAGCCGGAAAAATAGCCATTTTTATGACAAAATCTCCTGCGAAGCGGGAAAATTTTTGAAATTCTGCCTGGTAAAAATTTGGGCCCCCAAAAAATCCCGGAGGGGAAGCAAAAAATCCCGGGAGGGGGCGATTTCGGGAAGGGAAGGGGCCCCCCGGTAAAAAATTCCCTGGTGAAATAAAGCAAATAGTGGGCGCTCTAGACGATAGAACTTTCCATGAACTTCATACAGCAGATAATATATTCTCCAAATTTGTGTATATAGCTTTATTTTATACAGGTCTTAATCTGTTTCAGGGAAATTGAACACAGAAGGAATTGAAGCCGTTTTCAAGCAACTTGAACATCTAGGTATATAATCAATATTACACCTTGGAAAATTGTGACAATAGTACGTAGGATTGTTTAGAAACACACGACAGCAGACAGGTTCAAAAGTTTTTTCGGTTACACTATATTAAATAACTGTTGTTGTTGTTGTTATTTCCCGGATCATCTGGCGGACCAATATGATATAGACCACCTCAGAGGCGGCCTATTCCCTGCAGGAAATCCACCACTGCAAGGGGGGCCTCCGTAAGGACCGCCAACTTAGGGTTTGTTCCCAGATGCCTGGTCCGTGGGATTGCGTGCGCTGGGCAATCTATGAACAGATGCTGCAGATCTTCCGATTCGTGCCCGCATAGGGGGCATTGGGGGGAGTCAGAGATGCCAATTCGGTGTCTGTACTGGCCAAGAATTCTGGATTGTCCATTGCAGCGTAGTTGGGCCAGGGTTGATCTGATTTGCCTTGGGAGGGTTACCTCCCGGCTGGGATATGGTAGTCTTCCGCCGGGGTATATTCCCAGTCCGTCTTGAGCAGCCCTTTCCGATACCACAAGGGCCCTAAAATGTCGCTGAATGACCGCCTTCGCGGTAACATAGTCAGTGCTGATATTGGGCTGTCCTGGGGCAGATGACGCTTCCTTGGCAGCCTGATCAGCCTCTTCGTTCCCAGTCACTCCGACATGTGCTGGGACCCATTGGAAGGTTGTGTGGCCCGACAGCTGAGTTATCTCCGCCAGTCTAGTCCAGATGAGGTTTACCACGGCGCGGTTTCCTCATAAGCGAAAAAATGCTGAAAATTAACATTTTCCTTTAAATTGACCAAAAAATTTTCGGTTTTGCCGGAGTTTTGTAAAAATGGTCAGGGTTTTAAATTAAACTTAAATTTAAAAGCACCCTAGTTAACTTTTATTAACCATTGTTGACTGTGCTTGCCTCCTGAAGTCGCCACCTCCTGGGATTTTCGCCTTATATGGTGTCCAGGCTACTTTCCGGCTTCGACGTCTTTTTTGTAGTTTTCTATGCAAAATATGCCAAAATACTAATTTCTGACTTTTTTCAGAGTCTCCTTTTCCCAAAACTAAAGTTTAACCAAATTTGCAGAATTTTCGCGCTAACATTTTAGAGATACTATCAACATAATTTTCGTGGAGTTAGCGAAGATTTTAACGAAGTCCGCATAATTCAGCTTTAGCGAGCTTTGCGAATATCTTAAGTATCAAATAAAATTTAAAAAAAAATCTGTCAATTTTTGGTGAATATGGAGAAATTCGAACTTCGTAAAATATTAATTTTGTTTTACTGTAATGTAGTCCTAGACTTAAGCTAGACTCATTCTAACTTGATGATTGAACCATGTTCTTGCACGCTAGTGCTTAACCGAGAGTACTTATGTTACTTAACACCAACAGTCTATTTATTTTGTACTGACTTGCAGGACACGTGGAGTGGCTTGATAAAAGCAAGAAGCGGTGTAGAGTCCACTGGCGTACAATTGAAGAGTGGAGTTCCTTAATATATCGCTGGGTACGTATGAAACTAGTAGCTGAGCTTGGCAATAGTAAATTTTTTGAATTTATATTTAGAGAGGTTACATACTACAGGTTGGAAGAGAAATTCCGGTCCGGCGGGGTTCCGTTCCGGCGGGGTTCCGTTCCGGCGGTCTCCAGCCAACCCAGCTGTCTATCCTTAACTGGTCAGTAAATGGGTGCCACTGCGGTGGGAAGGTAACAGGAGTCTGTGTTCTGGCGTAATGCCTGATGAAGGGCCGGCCCCCCTTTCACAGATGTAGTCAACATTAGAGTCGTCGCTCCTGGCTTCGGGCTGTAAATCCGGAGATAAGCACCGGCACCCTATAACCTTCTGGTGGTTGGAGTTCTCTCCAGGGGTCACTTTACCTTTACCTTACCTTTATGTAATTTTAAAATTATGACTACTCCCTTTTTGGAGGTATCTATTTTATTAACATGTATTACTACTATTATTATTATTAATTAATTTAAACTATAAAATTTTTATGCACACATTGAGAATGTCCGGTTTCTAGATGGTGTGTTTAATAGCCCGGTATGACGTGTGCTTTTGATCTGGCAACGGTTTGTTAACTTTTTTAGGCTGTGGAAAACGGCTTCCTTAATTCAGTCCATACATTTCTCGAATTAACAGAAGACGATACTACTCAAGATCAGTGTAAGAGCATAGTAGACAAGACATAGTGGGCAAATGATATGGCAGCCCAGTGTTAGCCTTATGTAAAAATTTAATAACCACATTTCGGCCTTATCTAACGTTTTGCTGTGACATGGCCTCTGCTAATTTGTAAGTCTTTAGTTTTGAAATTTGAACGACAGAAAGGCATGAAATAAAGTTATTTTCATAGTCAGGTTTTTACATGTATAATTTTCTTTGGTTTTCATAAGGCTGCTGTAAAACTCATTTAGTTAATACATATTTATCTGTTCAAGCCTGTGTCATTTACGTTGAATTGCTTTGAATGTTGTTTTTGCCATACCCACTAGCGTAGATACGGGGGGGGGGCGGCCGCCCTCCCCGAAATAATGGCTTTGCCTGCCCCCCCCCTGAAAAATTGGGCAAAAGAAAAATTGTACGCCCGCGCGGAGCGCGGGTGTTTAAATTTATTAGAAACATACACAAATTATACATTAATGCTTCAAATTAGCTCAACATTGATGCATTTTCTACACTATTAAAAAATTTTCGCGCCTCCGGCACGAATTTTAGCTATTTACATTATCAAAATTATTATTTTTCATTAAGCATGCTAACAAATGTTTGTATAGGTATATAAGTTGCTTTGCAGTTTTGCTGTTATTTGCGTTATTCCTAACATCATCAGCCTTGGCATAATTGGTTGATATCATCAGAATACGCAGTTCTTACGTAGTGGGAGCATCCTAATGGTTTCAGTTTTCGGGCAAGACAGTAAACGTAGAAAATAGCAAATAAAAGTACAAAATGTTGTTAGTCAATTGATAAATCATTTTTAAAGAATTAAATGTTTCAATAGCGTTTAATTGCGAAATTTAAAAATTTTCTCAACTTCTGGGGGCTCGGCCCCCCAGACCCCCCTTTTCGGACTTAGGGTATCGCTTTCAGTTGTAACAAGTCGAAACATAAACCATAGAAGACTTTTGAATAAATAGGACAACTTGCAGTATATATAACAGTGTGCATAGTGCATGTAATCGTTACGCAAAAATAGAAAATTTACCCCCCCCCCCCTCAAAAGACCTCGGTCAAAACCGCCCCCCCCCTGAAAATTTTTTGTACCTACGCTACTGGCCATACCTGTCCTGCTACTGGTAAATTTAAGATTAGTATTTCCTTCACATATTTGTAGACCGATGACATGATATCTATGTTTGAACTTCTGAACTTTATTTCAGCATTCCATGGTCTTGATCAGGAGATACTGCTGAAGGCTTTGCGTCATCTGGAAACTCAGGGGAAGGCTGAAATCATTGGTGACGCTGAAGGAGTTAAATTTTTCTAATACCGCTATCGTGTTACCTTCGTCTCCCCAACATGAGTTTTGTCGGCTACAAGCCTTTAATTGAGGAGGGTGATGAAGTGATCGTCTACATACACTACGGTCTCACCTATGCTCTGGTGGCGGAGCGTGGTAGAGTGTTTCAGACCAAATTTGGTGCCCTCCGGCATGATTTTATGATTGGTCAACCCTATGGCAGTCGTATTGGCTGTACCAAGGGCTACGTTCATGTCCTACATCCGACGCCTGAGCTGTGGACTGCCAACCTGACACATCGAACCCAGATCCTGTATCCGGGTGACATTGGCTTAATCCTGCTGGAACTGTCTCTTCAGCCGGGTTCTGTGGTAGTGGAGGCCGGGACGGGCAGTGGGTCCCTAACCCATGCTCTGATCAGGACGATAGCTCCGTCCGGTCATGTCTATACGTTTGATTTTCATCAGCAGCGGGTGGATCAGGCTCGTCAAGACTTCGAACGGCATGGCTGTGCTCAGTTTGTGACGGTGGATCATGCGGATGTTTGCACGGATGGATTTCCGGTGGATCTGTGCGGACGAGCGGATGCAGTGTTCCTGGACATTCCCAAGCCGTTTGCTGCCATTGGCCACGCAAAGCGGACCCTGAAACCGGATCAGGAGACCAGGATCTGCTGTTTTTCGCCCTGCATTGAGCAGGTTCAGTCTACGGCTGCGGTGCTGCGTGCCGAAGGCTTCTGTGAAGTTGACACTGTGGAGTGTCTTTTCTTCAGCTTGAAGGCTCAGTATACCACCATTCAGCCGCTGGATGAACGGGCTAAGCGACCAGGCCCGCCTGGAGCTTCGCCGAAACAGAAGAAACCGAAGCTGACTGAGGGCGAAACAACTCTTAGTGAAACTGTGGACTCATTGGATCAACCTACCACCAAGCAAACCTTTGTTGGTGTAACTAAATGCCCCGTGAAACAGCCTTCTCATACTGGGTATCTAACGTTTGCCACATTGCCGCCAAAGTATGAGGAGCCTTCGGGTAGCACAGACAATGACAATCTGGTGTCTGGTCAAGACAGTTAATGTTTTTTGTTGTGTTAGTGTCTTTGAGGATGATTAAACTTTGTAATCTTTTAACTGTTATAATTATGTTGGATAATCAGTAAATTTTGAGTTAATTTGGTGTGTTGGTTTGGTTGAACTTGTGTTTATGTAATAACATTTTTCGGAGGTAGCAGGTATTATTCTTGGCTATTTTTTTAGCAAGTCCTATCTCCTACTATTTACAGTTTGACCTCGATGCATGTGTGCGAATGTGTTAATATTATATATAAAGTCTTGAGGTCTTGTTCTCGCTACAGTTCTATATTTGATCAAGGTTGGGTGGTGAGTTGAAGGTAAAGTTTTATCGACACCGAAACACTCATGATTCATGGTGCAGAGGCCGAGGTTTAACAAATAATTTAAAATGTTCACAAACAAGATCTGCTTCAAATGTTCAATCCTCGTGAAAGTCTGGAAGTAAAATGCTGTTTGAAATACCAAATAATTCTTTACAGTAATTCGTAGTTTTAATTATCGCGCCCCTACATAATATGGGTGTAAAGGCGTCTGCGCGGCCCCCTGGAGACCGTGTTGGCCTGGTGCCAGCTAATTAGAGGTTCGGGAGTGGTAAAAAGATTACCATCGTAAAGTACTCGAGTAGTACTACAAGTGCCACCATGCTTTTGGTTCGAATTCGAAACTTCGAATTTTTGCACTAGGCGATAGTTACCGTGCGTCTGTTTTTTTTCCTCGGTGAATAACGCTTATTGGAAATGCATTTTACGGCTAAGTTTTGGAACGATGTGGGCATTTTGGCACCATACTACTATTATATGTTGGTAGACAGGATCCCCCCATGCTACCTTTTTTGGTCATTTTGGCACCTGGCCAATTTTGACTGTGCCAAGCTCCCAAAGTCGGAGTTTCGCTATTTTTCGCAAATTTTGGTCACACTTTTCTAGAACTGAGTATAAGCTGGAGAGGTCTAGTATCTTTTGTTGAAAATTACCAGTAGGGTTGCATAAAGTAACGAGGGGGATTTTTTAATTTTGCTCCCTAGCTTTCAGGAGATGGGCCCAATTTTTTGGCCTGTTTGGGCGAAAAGTTTCTAAGTCCCACTTTTACTAGAAATGGCCTAAAAGTCACTAAAAATGGCGTTTTTCGGCCTTGGGGTGGTACCCATATATAGTAAATCAGAGTCGCTGAAAACGATGAGCATACTGCCGATACCGCCCGAGGTGACCACTGGTCAGCATGGCTCCCGTGGTTCCTCGCCCATGGTCAAAGTTGGGAAAACTCACTCTAAACTGTGTTTTTCGGCGTTTTGGTCGGGGGAATATATAGTAAATCGACTACGCTCGTTTCAATGGGCATATTGCCGAAACCGACGGAAGTGACCACTGGTCACTACGGCCTAGGAGTCCTATTGACCACTGGTCAAACGGCCCAGAACTGCGTTTTTCGGCGTTTTGGTAGGGGGCATATATAGTAAATCGACTACGCTCGTTTCAATAGACATATTGTCGAAATTGAGGGAAGCGTGCGACCTGTGGTCACTACGGTCTATGGCGCCTATTGACCAGTGGTCAAACCCCTTAAAACAGCGTTTTTCGGCGCTTTGTTGGGGGCATATATAGTAAATAGACTACGCTCGTTTCAATGGGCACATCGCCTAAATCGACGGAAGTGACCACTGGTCACTACAGCCTATGGGGCCTATTGACCACTGGTCAAATGGCCTAAAACTGCGTTTTTCGGCGTTTTGGTCGGGGGCATATATAGTAAATCGACTACGCTCGTTTCAATGGGCATATCGCCGAAATCGATGGAAGTGACCACCGGTCACTACGGTCTAGGTGGCCTACTGACCAGTGGTCAAACTCCCTAAGACAGCTTTTTTCGGCCCTTTGACGGTTACTCATTTATAGTAAGTCGGCGGTGCTGGTGGTGGTAAACGATAGGCATACTATCGAAGTCAGTACATGTGAGCCCTGACCACGGAGACCTGTGAGTCGGGGTTCCAGTGGTGGTCCTAAATGGCTGAAATTATTGTTTACTGGATCACTGCTGTCATGGCTTACTGAGCCTGATTTGCAGGTTGTGTATATATTGTTTATATGCTTACACAAATGGCGCAATGCCATGATGCATTAGACGCCTGGAGGAGAATCTTTAAAAGGACAGAAGGACAAGAAACAAAAATGCTCCTCTGGAGCATGAAAAAAGTAATATGGGAGATGGTGAGGTTGCAAAATCAAGAGAGGACTAGTCTTTAGAATGCTTAATATGGGGCTAGGTTCAAAAATAGAAGAGGACTAGGTTGTGGTTGTGAGCGAATTAATATGGGCACAGCTTCGCCGAACAACCCATATTCGCGGGATTTCACGCTTCGTCTTAGCTTTTGTCGCATACAGAGCTACCAATTTCAGTCAGTAATAAGAAATTTAAGACGTTGAATACGTACTCATTGAATACAGTTGTTTGCATATACGTACGTACTCTATTAGACTAGCTAGGAATATTTATGTGCGTAAATTATCATCATTTGGTCGGGTTGAACTGCGGCAAGCAACGAGAAGAGATCTAAGGACATGAGGCTAAGGCTATAGGGTCAAGCAGGGAGGAAATAGAAGGTCAGAGTCCTAAGATTATTCTTGAAATATAAATTTTTCGTGTATAAATGAACAAAACGCACTGGTTAGTATAAAACGTTTCTCGAAGAAAAAGTTTGCTAAAATAAAAGTTCGATTAAAGCTCGAATACGTAGCAGTAGATTATTTATGCATTGCACTATAAATTAAACGTAGCGTGGATGGATATGCATCTGATACATGTACATTTATAAACCGCGAATATGGGTTGTTCGGCGAAGCTGTGCCCATATTAATTCGCTCACAACCACAACCTTGTCCTCTTCTATTTTTGAACCTAGCCCCATATTAAGCATTTTAAAGACTAGTCCTCTCTTGATTTTGCAACCTCACCATCACCCATATTACTTTTTTCATGCTCCAGAGGAGCATTTTTGTTTCTTGTTTTGTTATTCTTCTAAAAGTTCTACCGAAAAAATTTCGAAAGCGAGACATCTGAGTGGTCCAAAGCGAGATACATAGATATACCAAGTTTCAACTTGAGCGACACCCCGTTCGGGAATACCCAGCTGTGCATTTGGGCTAGTATTTATTAATATGGAGGAGGTTTTTGAGCTGTTTTCTGTCGTATGCAATCGTAGGGTAGTTAAGAAATATTTCCTCATGATATTTACAGATTCTAGATGTTCGTAAACCTATTCCATTTTGTATGAATCTGGGTAATTGAAAGTTGGAGATAACGTACGTATTTTTAAAGCATCAGAATTAACTGACATTTCAATAATGGATCCGTCGTTCAAGAAACAGAGAGACGTTTTTGCTGAATCTATTTGAAACTGCCTTTCGAGTCAGTATTTGACTATTTTTGTCCCGTAGGTATATTATGGAGGAATTTTCCCGGGATAGCCCCGGGACCGGGTAGGGGAGATTTTTTTGCAAAAATGAGCCAAAAATTGCTATGCGAGACCGAAAATTTTTTGAAAATTGCTCTTTTTGGCCAAAATGTAGACCTCATTAAGGAGTAAGCTCAAAATTTGGGAGGGGGGCCGCCCCTGTAAAAAATACCCAGTATCTCATTCTTGGTGAATTTTGGTCCCCGCAGCTATAACAGCAGTTAGTTGGAACGTTTCGTACTTTCCACAAAAGTAACTTGTATTTTCTACCGGAGTCTTCAATGGTAAGAATTACATTAGTTTCTTGTACACTAACTTTTTCAGGGTTTTCCTGTAAACAGTAATAAAGGTTTTATACTGTTTCGATCATCCTAAGTGAAACACCCATCTTGTAGCTTTTACAAAACAATTCTGTAGGTCTTACTGGATTGACCGGTATTCATAATGAATGAGGTAGGGGCTCCTGGCTGAGGTCACTAGTTGTTTCGGCATAGTTACTGTATAATACTCTTAAGAATTCTCTAAAATACTCTAAGATAAGAAATTTCAAGAATTCTTGTAGTTTTCTACAAAAGTGCTCCTGTGCGGTCAGTCACTTGCGGAGCTTCCTGTATTTTCCAGAAAAGTAACTTTTGTATATATTACCCGTCTTTCGAATCGTAAAACTTACAGGAATTTCCTGTAGAAAATACTAAGGAAACCTGTAATTTACACTGGAGCGACCTGTTAATGAAAAATGGGAGGAAGGTGCGGGGGGCTGGCCGCTCCCAAACATTTTCCGGCAGGGAGCGACCGTTACAAAAAATCACCCACGGGGTGTTGAAAGACTGAAACTATTCTAAAATTTCAGCCTTCAAAAATTATGATCACTGTCGCCCTTATTTACTCAGTTTGCGTTATCAGCGTATCGAATACTTCTTGTAGAGTAAACCTGTAAATCAGTAAAAACTACAGGTTTCGTTTGTATTAAATGTCTAACTTGTAACCCATTTTATCAAAGTATATCCGGTAACTACTACCAACGTTGTCCAGTAGAAATTACAAGACTTGACCTGTATTTTGTACAAAAGCTTTTGTACTTATCAATCATCTACAAAAGTGATTCCTGTAGTTTATACAGGAACATTTCTAAGAGTGTAGTCAGTTTAATTTCTTTTCACTGAACGGTTTTAGATTTCAGTTAATTTAAATGTCTTCTCGAGGAGAAAGCAGCAGTAATGGAGGAAGGCATAAGGAATCTCGTGCTGAGCGAGATGAGCGTACGCTTTGGATGGGAGACTTGGATAATTACATGGACGCCAATTTCATTGGTGAAGCGTTCCTAAAGATGGGAGAAGACGTTCAAAGTGTGAAAGTGATCTTTGACAAATATACTGGACAGTTTGCCCGTTACTGTTTTGTTGAACTGGCTGATGCTGAATCGGCTCGAAGGTTTGTTGAATATGCTTTCCTTGAATATGTAATTAAGCTATTTTATCTAAGCAAGCCTAAGCTATAGTGCAAATGCTGTGGATGAGTAATTTCAGTGTTTCAGTTTACTCAAATTGCTTTAAAGGCTTTTTTGAAACTTATGATTTGTGTTGAACTAACGGCTGGGTTTACTTTACTGGGGGGGGAGGCGTCCACCCCACTTTATGGGTGCCCCGCACTCGAGCACCTCCCCCTCCACTTTTTGGGCTTCCCCCCGACTCACCCTAAGGTGTCCAGAAATTGCCAAATATTTAAGATTTTTGGTCAAAAATTTCAATTTTTTCGGCTTCGCCGGAAATTTTTGAAAAAAATCGCCTTTTTTGGTGCTAAAACTTGATTTTTGAGCACCGTTAAGCATAGTTATAGCAGTATATGTGGGAAACAGGCTATTTATACAGCATTTTTAGCATTTTTGGCCCATTTTATCCCCCCCCACTTTTCGACCTCCCCCTCACTTATTTTTGCCTAAAATAAACCCAGTAACGTTGGATGTCTTGCATAATTGTTGTTACTGTTACTGTAACACAAAAGGTTTGTGTGTTTCTTCATATTTATAGGTGTATGCTGAATCTGAACGGTAAAGTAATTCCGGATAGCAAACCACCAGTCTGCTTTAAATTGAGCTTTGTCTTCAATCCTTCGAATCCTGTCGGGGAATATCATATTTTGGCCAGCAATCTCTCCAATGAGGTCGATGATGCCAAACTCTACAGTATCTTTGGTAAACGATATCATAGTTGCAAAGGCGCCAGGGTTTTTCGAAATCCAGATGGCAGCACAAAAGGAAATGGTACTAATGAGTTTTACTCGTTTTTGTAAGGAATAGCAAATGTGCTCTTATAGGTTTTGGTGGTAGGCTTTTCTGAATTCTCAAATTTTTCCGAGCGAAGAACTTTACCGAGACATGTCTTTGTGTGTTCACTTATTGGCTGTCTGCCCTCTGCTTCGTGCCTTTCGAAGTGATTAAATCTAAACTTGTTACCACAATTCGTAAATGTCTCTAGATGTTTTATGTGAATATTGTCTAGTATAATACGATCTTTTACACACGCTTAGTCTTGCAGATACATTTTTACTTTTACTTCTTGTTTTTTGAGTCAACCTAATTTAACCTTTTTAGGTGTTGTTCGATTTGGCGATGAGACTGAACGCAACGATGCCCTGAGAGAGCTGAACAAATGGATGCTGTTTGGCCGCCCTATTTCCCTTCGACCCACTCAGCCCCGGGCTCGCTACAACAATTCCAAGGCAGCCATGTCCGTCTATGACCCACAGTCCCACTATGGGGCCAATGCTGACTTCTATAACAGTGCCCAGTGGCAGATGTATGATTATGCGGGCGGTGCGGCTGCAGTGGCTGGCGCTGCCGCTGCTGCAGGATACTCGACTGTAAATGGTACGTTTCTGAACTCGCTAAAGATGCTGATGTGATATGAGGTAGCCCGTTATCGTACAGATCATGTCCCCAGCGTCAGCGTAGTCACTAAGGAGTGTGATGCCTGTCACATTCTTAGTTGTTATGTACTCGTGGTATTATGGTGAGTTGTGCCCTGTCCTTGAATCGGGCTCCGGGCCGGGCCTGCACCGGGCCGGCCCGGGCCCGGTTGTTGAATCGGCAGGCCCGGTCAGCCGCGGAGGCCCGGCCAGGCCCGATGAGGCCCGGTCAAAGTTTTATTGTGCAAATTTCTTAATTTTTCGAAATTCTCTGCATTAGAAAATCAAATTTAAGCTTCCAGAAGTTGTTTAAGTTGTAATAAAGAGCACTAACTATTGTGTGTCACTGTTCTGTATGCTGGGCCGACCGGGCCTTGAATTGGGCCTCTTAGCAGGCCCGGGCACGGCCCGAAAAATTTTTTAATGGCACAACTCACGCCAGTTTTGTTGATTTCGAATTGTTGCTCTGTTCCTGACAGATCGTTAGTGATTCGTTAGGTTAGACTCCCGTATTACTACTTTAGTGCTAAATTGTACAGTGCTTTGGTATTGTTGTCTCATGTTTTCCAGCATCTGGAGAAATTAGATGCCGTATATGGTTGTAGTAGTACCAGTATCCCTGATGATTATCTGTCTTAGCATAAACAAGAATCCTGTTGTACACTACTGGCGAATTCCTTGCTACTTTCACTGGATACTGTCTTATTTTTAGATGCAGCGTCACCAAACTACTTCATTCCAGAAGAGTTGGAGCTTGAGGACTACGAGGCCAATGTGGATGTTGATGTGGAAAACGAACGATTTATGAATGAAAGTGAGGGAAATTTCCGACAGCTGGAAGCCTCCAATTGGTTCTTCATTGATTCAGCTTCCTTCAATGAAACTCAGCTCGAGCCCCCTCCTCCCGCAGCAGTTCCAATTATTTCTGCCGCACCTATTTCCGTGCCTCCTCCACCGTTCTCTAGTCCGCCAGCTGTAGTGGACGCGTCAGTTGCACAGCCTATATCTGCTACTTAACTTTGACACAACTTCACAACTTCTCTGTTATTGTGTTTCTTGTATTGTTTTATTGCTTGTAAATGGTTATAAAGTTGACTGTTTTATTTATTAAAGATTGAAGCTTTTTTACTGATTAGGAAAATTTAACAGGGGAATAGAGCTTTGCTTTTGCTAAAAAAGAAGGATTATCTAGTTTGAAACAGTTAAGGTGCTGGTATGGGTATCGCTGTGTGTAATTTGACCTTACAAGCTCCAATCGATTTCTCTAAATGTACCCAATGGAGGCGCGTGATTTTTGGCAGGATGAAAACTCGCACTATGGCGGAGGGTCATTTTTTGGATTTTTCTGGAAAACCCCCATGCCCAAATTCCGCAGTACTTTAAAAAAATTAGCCGAAATTTGATATGGGTATGTTTTTGACCACGCTGACTTCAAATATTGCAAATTTTTTTATTTCGCAAAATTTGATTTTTTGAATCGTAAGGGGGACCAAGGGAAGCCGGAAAGTTTTTGTCTTAGGGCCGTATTCACCAAGCCCTGGTAGCCTACCACTGGTAGCTTTTCAAGGTTACCAGTGGTTAAACCAATTGGTTAGTTACAGAGACTCATTTCACCAATATTTTCTAACCAGTGGTAGCATTACTGGTAGCTTACCGAGAGTTATTTTGCAAACCATCCGTGGGCGTGGTTTGCAGTGCATATTTTTAGAAATAGATGCTTGTTTTTTGTTATTTTTCGACAGAAAAAACAATGCCCATCACTGTATGTAGTAGCACTTTTTATATATCAAGCGAAAAATGGGTAGAAAAATATGTCATACCTTTTCGAATGATAATAAACTTTTTCAGATTACAATAAAATTACAAATTAGAAGATTACATTTTGGAAGTAAAATCCCAAAGTCTTCATTTCTAAAGTTTCAACAACTGCACATTTGCAATTGGGGACCGCAGACGCAGCTGCATTTTTCTCGACTTGTATTCTGTGATTTCAGTTTTCGTTGGTCTAACTGTGTAGTTAGCTGTTAGCAGCTCCACCACTGTCTAGTTTTTGTAAATTATTTTGGTTGCTGATTCCTTTTTCCACTACAGCATCTTTACTACTTTCTTTTAAAAATACTTCCTTGTGTACAAGAACTGATATAAGACCATATTTAATGTGGATCTTTCACTGCAGCTACGTTTTTATAGCTGAACACCAGTCGCATCAAGATTATGCTGCTAAATATCTGACAAATATATCCCGCGCAGGATTCACCAGATTAAAGCAATTGACAAAATAATTGAAAGAAATATAGGAAACGACTAAGCATGGGCACGAATATCGAATAATTCGCGAATAATTCGATATTCGTGAATACCACGAATATTCGAATAGTCGTTTATTATTCGTGAATAGTTAACGAATAATTCGATGAACGAATATTCGAACTATTTGACCGAATATTCGAATTATTCGAGCGAATATTCAAATTATTCGTTAATTTCTAAGTAAGCATCCCATATTCAGGCGAATTTTTGGGACTTTGCTGGCTTCTGCATTAAAATTAGACAACTCACAAAGAATAGAATATATTTATGTGTACTAAACTTACAAAGTTCTTTAGTCGTTCTGTCCTAACAGTTTTATACATGCACACTCGTCTTACATTATTGAGATTTCTCACCTACAACAGCTTTTGTAGTTGACCATACATTTTATTGCACTCTAATTGGCACGTTGCGTTCCAGGGCACATATTGTTGCGCTATTGGCGCTTTCAATGTCTTGATCCGTCTGTGTACTGTTGTTCTGTTCCATTTCAACCAGATTATCGCGAATTTTACCAAGTAAAATTGTGTTCCATGAACACCATTCCACTATGTTAACCACACAAATGCTGTGACTGTAAAATAGTTTGCTGCCGCTCCCAGAAGGGTTCCTGAGCTTATTCATAAACTTTCAGCAGCTAAACGTGCATGCAAATGCAAATTAAGACTTATTCATTGTCGTTTTTGAATTCGAATATTCGAATAATTCGCGAATTATGCGAATAATTCGAATTATTCGCCAATTTCGAATACTACGAATAATTCGCGAATTCCCCACGAATAGTGACGAATATTCGAATACCAGATTTACTATTCGTGCCCACGCTTTGAAACAACTGCAGTAAAAAAATTTCAGCAAAGATATAATTAATCAGACTGGATTTATTGCCACTAATTAAATAATTATTAGGTGCACGTACGAATATGAAATGACTAGGTACGTTTGCAGCCGTGAAAACACTTTAAGTTTTAATGAGAAGAGACCCATGTGCCAACATACGTTAAACAATGCTCTGTTTCTATCCTTTGCAAGTAACCACTGGTAAACCACTGGTAACTTAACCAATTAGTTGTGAATACGCCTGGCTAACCAATTGGTTTTCTTACCGTCTGTAACCCTACCACCGGTAAGGCTACCACGACTTGGTGAATACGGCCCTCAGTAGTCGATCTGCTAATCCGCAGTTATTCTTAAACTTATGGGTGCAGCCCACGATTTATGTCCCAGCCTATTCTTTCATTCAAGTGTTAACCCTTATTCCACCTCTTTATGTGTGTATCGGTATTCATTGGACGACACAAACAATATATTGAAAGTCAGCATATTTTATATAAACTCATTAAGTAATTGACTAATAACTTGAGCCGGTTCAGCAATTTGCTCGAAGTGATGGTATGCAGTCTATTTTACAGCGCTCGCAGTAGAGAGAGACTACGAAGATGCCTAATTTCAGTATTCTAATAACTGGTACGTATATTATAGTGCTAGATATGTATTCGCGTGGTGCAGCTGTGAGTGCCATTCGCTATTTGTGCACGAAGTCTACGGGGGAACAGAAAATCCTGGATTTGCTTAAGCGGTCGTTTCCTGCTGCAGCGAAAATCGATGTTGAAGATATTTCAGGTGTACTTTTCATTAAAAGTTTGTTGTCATTTAGTGTTGTCTCAGTAGGCGATTTTAGTTTCAGTCTCAGTCGGTGGACGACAATAGATCCAGTTTCAGTTTAAGTTTCAATCGGAAACGCAAAATAATTTCAGTTTTAGTTTCAGGCAGAGTTTCAGATTCAGTTCATTCAAAAAACTGCAGTTTCTAGCCTTCATAATTGATCATGTTGATGATTATTTATGCTCCCACTGTAGAACATTAATGAAATAGCTACGTAAGGTGGTGATTTTTTTGGGCATGTATTGTTGATTGACGACACGACCCAAACTAAGACGAAATTTGATGAAACTTTCCAAAATAAGCTGTTTTAGCACTCTAACACCCTCCACGCAATCCCGCTGCAAAAATTCGACGTCTCCATTCAGGGCAGTTTTTGTCAATTTCTGAGCAGCTTAGATATGATTATATTCATTCGAAGGACCTTGTTGTGTTCTACATTTTTTCTTTTTGAAGCAAATTTCTAGCTTTTTGCTGGCGTGAGTCTAATTTTCCTATTTTGGCGTCCAAAACTAGTCATTCTTGTAGAAATCAAATAAACCATTGTTTCTTGAGCTATGAAAGCGTATAATTAAACTAAGGGCTATAATTAACAATTTGAAGGTTTCACAGATGCCAACTATCTGAGGCATGGTCATTTTCCAAGTGCTATCCCATAGGCTGCTATCATAAATAACGTAATTTTTGCATAAGCGCGACCAAATTTATTCTAGCTATTGTGGAGAATTTAATATGCAAGCTAGAGGGTTGCCTGCCACTTAGCAGTTGTGTTTCACAAAGATACCCGGGACCCTTTTTTAGCTGACCCGATTGCTGTTATCTTGATGATCTTTCGAGATATAATGAAAACAATTTCGCTTTCTACATTTTTGGTCAGTCTTTAATTTTAGACTTTCAGTCCTATTTTCAGAGCTTTGCTTGCAGCAGTTTCAGTTTCAGTCGTCGTGCAAAAGTTATTTCTGTTGCAGTTTGAGGTCTGATTCCAAAATAGTTTGTTTCAGTGACTGAAACTGAAACCTGTACAGCCTGAAATCTAAGTCTGACACAAAAATGTGTGTACAAAATCTGCACGGCCTCCAGTGAACTCAATATACGTCGTAACCCCATAAAACCATATATTTTCAGAATCCTTGCAGCGAGACAAATATTTTTATAAAATTTAAAATTTTTAAAATTTCAAAAATGTTAAAATATCGGTTTTTCGGGGAATTTTTTCGGACCGTTCGAGCTATTCAGCTCATTTTTTCAGAAAAACTTTCCCGTCCAAAGACGCATCGATTGACACCACAACGAAAAAAATCGGTTGAGAAATAAGCATTTTATTCCAAAATTTAGTTTTTCCATTTCCTTTGATGTTTGCCGCTTTTTGTAACTTTGACTGATTATTAGTCGCGACTCGCTCAACGGAAAATTTTTTCGATTAGATTTTCAGGACCGCCTAGGCGCCCGCTTTCACCTGATATATGTGGTATTTCAAATTTTGAAAGTCGATTTTTTTGAAAAATACCACTTTTTGACCCAAAATTTCGGCAAAGCAAAGTTAGAAAAAGTGAGTAAAAATAATATAATCATAAAGTTCAAGCTGAGCTGAATCCAACGGTATAAAAGTTTTGTTGCTACGACTTATATTGCGTCAGCAATGAAATTTTAAACAATATCCCTTATTTCCGCTGGTTTTGGCTCTCTTTGATATTGCCGCCGTGATTTGACTGAAGCAGTGTAAACTAGCAAAACCAGCTGAAATAAGGGATATTGTTTAAAAATATTGCTTATTTCTCAACAGATTTTTTTCGTTGTGGTGTCAATCGATGCGTCTTTGGACGGGAAAAGTTTTAGGAATGAATGAGCTGAACAGCTCGAACGGTCCGAAAAAATTCCCCGAAAAACCGATATTTTAAAATTTTTGAAATTTTAAAAAAATTTTAATTTTATAAAAATGTTTGTCTCGCTGCAAGGACTCCGAAAATATATGGTTTTATGGGGTTACGACGTATATCGAGTTCACTGGATGCCGTGCAGATTTTGTGCACACATTTTTGTGTCAGACTTTAGTTATAAGCTCTGCTATCATCATTAATAGGAACTTTCTTATTCCAACAACGTATATACATTATCACTCTAGGTGGATGCGGAGCAATGTTTCAAATTCATATAGAATCCGAAGACTTCAATGGAATGCCCATGGTTAAGCAACATAAAATGGTTAATCAGGTAACGCAGCTACACACCATCCATCCATACTGAATGCGTTTAGCGTTCTATCTTGGGAACATTATCCATTTCTAAGGTGTATGTCAACTTAGATCTACGCTATGCGTAGCGTAGATTTAAGCGTAGATTCAAAGAGTAGATTGAAAGAATCTACGCTTGCTGCTTTCCTTTTGTGAGCCTTGTTGTAAACGTTTTTATAAGGCTGGCTTTTGAAACACTTTTCGGCCGACATTGATTAAGCAATGTTTTTATACAAATAGTAACAAAACATGCATCCTCTGCTTTCAGCACTGGAAAGGAGCTACGTTTTAAAGAAAGTATCTACGCATACCGTAGACTAGGCGTAGACCAAACTTGGTATACGGTTGGAAATGGGGTTCCTTAGCTAAGCTGATCAGGTTCCTATCAAAAGTACGTAGTCCTGTACTACTAACAATTAACAAGCAGTTCTCTACAGCCACTAATGTAAAGGTTTTTCTGTTTTAGGCTTTGAAAGAAGAGATAAAAGACATGCATGGCCTACGTATTTTCACTAAACCAGTTGCCGGAAAATGATCGGAGTTGCCACTGTACCCTAGCAATTATATAACGAGAATTGTCGATTCCGGCGTCCCAATGAAGACAATTTGCAGTGTTTAATTGAATTTGAATCGAATTATGGAAGAAATTGACACAGCTTGATTGCTGTTCCATTATTGTGTGCGCCTTCGTTTCTTGAGTAAAATCCTGCCTTGTTGCTAGTTACCTACCTTTACCAAGAATACAGGCACATCTAGTGCTTGAAGCCGGCCAGCCCAGGCCGGTCGCCGGCTGACGACTTTCGCTCGCCAGCCGGCCGCCGGTGTCGTGAAATATTCTTCCCCCCCAAATATTTTTCCCCCCTATAAGGTGAAATATTTTTCCCCCCTGAATATTTTCCCCCCCTTCGGAGCAATAAGGTGAAATATTTTCCCCCCTAAATATTTTTCCCCCCTGAATATTTTTCCCCCCTAATAAGGTGAAATATTTTCCCCCCTAAATATTTTCCCCCCTGAAATATTTTTCCCCCCTCAACTTTACACTGTTCTGTCCAGTACAGTAAGTTATATGAAACCCGTTCAGATTATGTTGCTGCGCCACTGTAGCTTTATATATGTTAGGCAACACAAATGGAGGATTACTGCTAACGTAGAAACATTATACAATTATTTTAACTTATTTGTTTTGTAACTTTTGCATGTTAACTTCTAAAGTAAAAACATTATACAATAGTTTTAAAGTACTATTATATTTTAATAGATGCATTAATGCAATTAACGCATTCTGTACTGTTACTAGACGGTATAAAGACTTTGGAAATGATAACGTTAAGTCAGTGGTTGTTGAATTTCGCTTTACTAAAATAAACAGTATTATTTATTCTTTTCAAGCATACACTTTTTACAGATATTCACAATATTCACAATATTCCATGCCATTTTCTAAGAAAATGTGCTAATTTTGTGTTTGCGGTTTTCTGTTCACCTTATTTGGTTTTCTTTTGTGTAAATTTGTCGCTATATTCAATTCTTTATTAAAGTAGATGAATCTTTCCAAATATGCTATTTTGGTACTCTTTAACATTCTGGGAACATTTTAACATTCTTAAAACTTGACCAAATGAGCTAAAATTTGGTTAGGTATGTTTTTGATCTCGCTCAGTTCAAATATCGCAAAATCTTTCGATTTCACAAAATTAGATTTTTTGATTCGCAGGGGGGACCAAGGGGAACTGAAAAATTTGTTGTATTCAGTATACGAATCTGAAATCAGTTTTCGAATCTGAAATCAGTTTTCGATTCAGCTTTCCATTAGCTCAATATAAGCTAAAGTTATAAGCCTAAGATGTAAGCTTATCCTGAACTAACGGAAGCTGAATCGAAAAACTGATTTCAGATTCATACTGAACACAACAAATTTTTTGGTTCCCCTTGGTCCCCCCTGCGAATCAAAAAATCTAATTTTGTGAAATCGAAAGATTTTGCGATATTTGAACTGAGCGAGATCAAAAACATACCTAACCAAATTTTAGCTCATTTGGTCAAGTTTTAAGAATGTTAAAATGTTCCCAGAATGTTAAAGAGTACCAAAATAGCATATTTGGAAAGATTCATCTACTTTAATAAAGAATTGAATATAGCGACAAATTTACACAAAAGAAAACCACCACCTTAAGGTGGTGATTCCTTTTGGGGACATATTGTTGATTGACGGCATAAACCAAGATAAAAGTCAACGAAACTTTCCAAAATAAGTTGTTTTAGCGTTCTAACACCCTCCGCGTAATCGAGCTTCAAAAATTCAACATTTGCGTTCAGGGCGGTTTTTACCAATTTTTGAAAGTTTGGCAGCAGCTGCATGGTTATGACTATATTCATTCGAAAGACCTCGTTAAACTCTACAATTTTGCTTTTGGAAGCAACTTTCTATCTTTTCCCTATCGTGAGATATAGTCAATTTTCTTATTTTGGCGTCAAAAACTTGTTCTTTCTGCAGAAATCAGATAATCCATTACTTCTTGAGCTACGAAAGCCGTAAAATTTAACTAATGGTGTCGATTCAAAGGTCTCACAGAGGCCAATTATCAGAGGCATGGCCATCGTCCAATTGCTATCCCATAGGCCGCTATCATAAAAAATGTAGTTTTTGTAAAAACACGACCAAATTTTTTCCAGCGATTGTGCAGAATTTAGTATGCAAGCTAGGGGGTTGCCACTTAGCAGATTTGTTCTACACAAAAATACCCCGGGACCCTTTTTTAGTTGCCCCGATAGCTGCTTTCTAACTAAATTAGTGGCTGGCCCAAGTAGGAAAAAGCAGGCAAATTCCAGGTTGCGCAGACATTTCAGCTTATTTCTCCACAACGAAGAGCGATATCACAATAACTAAAAAAGGGTCCCCAGCTATTTGATAGACGTACCGAATGATATAACCGATGTCCTGCGAAAAAATTTACTTCAGCCTGCAAAAAATCTGAAAGATTATACTTCTTCTAAAATGCAGTAAAAAGATTTTGGAAAGCTAAGCTTAGATTCATTGTACTCGTTAAAAAGAGAAAATGTTAAGCTACATTTTGATATAAAGACGACTTCTTAACTCCAAATAATGAATGAGTAATGGCGGTTCAAAGTTGATGTCTCCAAAAGGAATCACCACCTTAAGGTGAACAGAAAACCGCAAACACAAAATTAGCACATTTTCTTAGAAAATGGCATGGAATATTGTGAATATTGTGAATATCTGTAAAAAGTGTATGCTTGAAAAGAATAAATAATACTGTTTATTTTAGTAAAGCGAAATTCAACAACCACTGACTTAACGTTATCATTTCCAAAGTCTTTATACCGTCTAGTAACAGTACAGAATGCATTAATTGCATTAATGCATCTATTAAAATATAATAGTACTTTAAAACTATTGTATAATGTTTTTACTTTAGAAGTTAACATGCAAAAGTTACAAAACAAATAAGTTAAAATAATTGTATAATGTTTCTACGTTAGCAGTAATCCTCCATTTGTGTTGCCTAACATATATAAAGCTACAGTGGCGCAGCAACATAATCTGAACGGGTTTCATATAACTTACTGTACTGGACAGAACAGTGTAAAGTTGAGGGGGGAAAAATATTTCAGGGGGGAAAATATTTAGGGGGGAAAAATATTTCACCTTATTAGGGGGGAAAATATTCAGGGGGGAAAAATATTTAGGGGGGAAAATATTTCACCTTATTGCTCCGAAGGGGGGAAAATATTCAGGGGGGAAAAATATTTCACCTTATAGGGGGGGAAAATATTTGGGGGGGAAGAATATTTCACGACACCGGCCGGGATGCAAATCAGAAATTTACGAGTTTGAGCAATTAAGTTTAAAATATATACACTCCGAAGCTAGCTTATTCTAAAATGCTGAAGCAATACGCCTAAACAACACCACGCCAAACTATCGTTAACTTTTATTGCTGTAGCTGGATACTAAATAGAACGTGTTTCATTCACAGCAAATTAAAGTTTTATTGGACGACAATAATCAAAATTACTTTCGGGCTCTCGACATCTGAAAATATCTACATTTAGCCTCGGATCTAGTTTCATAAGTACTCTACTCTTTTCTCCTTCATCCAGATGTGGGGCCGGTTCCACTAGAACTCGTTGTAACCGGAACCGGACCGGAAGGATTTTTAGAACCAGAACCGGCCGGTTCCACGCGCAAAAATTGGACTTGAACTAACTGTTTGAAAGAGCTTAAAATTTGAGAAGCTGGATGTTGTAGTTGCCATTCCTATTGCCTTTCTCTGCAGTTGAAACTAAAAATCTAATCTTGAGCTGAAACTGAACCAATTTAGACCTGAAAGCGAAGTATGGTAAATGATAAAATTAAGAGCTCAAATTAAAAGTGAAATGAAGCAACAAATATTGGAATTGAAACAGAAACTACATAGAATAAATTTAGAGCCCTAACTGAAAACGGAATAGCTTTAGTTTCAACTGAAAGTGAGACAAACTCCCCGCTTCGCCTTTTCTGGTGATCGAAACACGTTTCGGCTTTCGCTGAAGCCAGCATCAAGTTAAATAATGTTAAACTAGTAACGACAAATTTTGTACTAAGAAGTTGGAACCTGCAACCGGTACTCTAGAACCGAACCTGTTTCCAAAATTGGAACTGACCCCAACACTACCTTTATCATCACCCTGCTCCAGCGCCGACAGTACTAGCACAAAAACTGATATCCCCACAAAAACAAAAAATAAGCCTGGTTTTTGTACGATTTGTGCAGTCAGTGAACAGGTACACACTACACGTATATTTTTCTAATATTTGAAAATATCTTAGGGCCTTTTCATAAAATGATTAAACGGATTAACTTAAAACTTTAATCGTTTTATGAATACGCTCACGGATTAAACGGATTAAAGTTTAATCCGTGACTTAAACGGACTAGTTTAATCCGTCGGCCAAAAACCTTTTCATAAAATACCGACGGATTAAACTTTAATCCGTGACGTATTCATAAAATCGGGACGGATTAAAATCTTCGCGGATTAAACTTTAATCCGCAGCCTTTTCATAAAATGATTAAGTAGTTCAAAATCATTAAAGTTTAATCCTTGTTATTTGCGGGGATTAAATGGATTAAACATCAATTATGTAGTACTGATTCAGTTTGAAGACATCAACTTTAAACCTTCATTGCTCATTCATTATTTGGAGTTTAGGCAATAATTTTTATATCAAAATGTAGCTTAACATTTCGTCTTTTTAATGGCTACAATGAAACATATTTTGGTTTTCTAGAATTTTTTTAGCTAATTATAGAACGAGTATAACTTGTCAATTTTTTTGCCGACTGAAGTAAGTTTTTGTTGGGACATCGTTTCTATCATTCGACACTTCTATCAAATAGCTGAAGACCGTTCTTAACAGCTATTTCTTTTAAAATCAAATATTAAAATGACTGCTCAACCCGAATACTGCATACTTTTCTCAACTTTCTCACGCAACAACTTTAGATAGAAAGCAGCAAAATAAAAGCTGCAGCTAAAAGAGACTCGTAGGTGGCTACTTCCTCATGTTTTGTGTTTTTCCTGCTGCGCCTCAGCGCAGCAGGTCTCTTATGTTTGCTCGGCCCGAACACGCATTTTGCTTGATAAATATACGCTTCACCGTAAATGCATGTAAACAATGGTTTAAGATAGGGCTGGTATGATTTGTGTGTGAAATCTTGTCTTTCATTCTAAAGAACTTCTTTTTCCGATTTATATGCATATGTAATAAAAATGCTTTTATTATTGTCATAATTGTGGAATTTGCTCAGTAAAACCGTGTTTTGTATCTAAACAGCCTCACGAGTAGATAGGGAAAGTTAAGGCCGTTTTGAAGCAAAAATCTGCCCAAAGAAAAGAAAAGGGCCAAATTTGGTTTAAAAATGCCAAATTCAGACTTAAGGTCAAAAAATAGAATGAAACGTATCTCGTATGTGATTATTGAACGATCTCTGGTCCTGTTTGCCTCATATTCTGCTCACGATGCCAGGTAATTGCTGTAAATAATTAAGTGTCAATGGTTTGCCGTGGAAATTGTATAGTGATGTCTGCCAAGCCAGAATTGCCCTGAAAACCGGTCTTACATTCATTAATTGGGGGGTACAACTGTCTAGGTCATGATCTGTTCCTTGGGCCGTTATAGAGGCCACTGAACAGCCCAGGGTTCCCTATTTTCAACGTATTCAAAGCAAAGGTTAAGAATCGTACACGAAAGCCATGCTAATTCACTCTTAGAAGTTCAGAATCGAACCCTGACCTTCCTATGTGCGGGAGGGCCTCCTCTAGAGGCCTCCCACCCCACCCGTATGGCCAATAGCGCCTTCCTCGCTTTTGTGGAACAGAAACAGAAAAGAAACGTAGAATTTGCGGAAATGCCAAAGTACTGTCAGTCTCTGCGGATTCGAACCAGAAACCTTATTCTGCAGAGCCGTGGGTCGTTATAGAGACCCCCCTCTTCACCCCCGACGCATAATTACTACATCAGTAATTACAAAATAGTAATAATCAATGAATCGTCTTCTAAAACAACAAGAAGTCATTAATTACTACATACGATTACAGTCAATCTTAAACCTCTTTAAAGTTTCTTTCTTCTTCAAACTCTGAAATATAAAAAGTACAAATTAGTTACAAAATGTCCTAACTAATTCTAATTCTTACGTATTAGTTTTCGTTTTCGTTCCATTTTTAAGGGAGTTTTAACTCCCCTTTTGTTTCCCTTTTTCTTCCCTTTTCTGGGCCTTTTATCTATCCCGACGCCCAGCTGTCTGGAGAGCGAACGGAGCTCCCAGACACCTTACGTGAATGAATTCATTCATACGTTCATTCACGTAAGGTCCCCACGTGACTATAAAACTAGTCACAGTTGGCCTCTCCAGCACTAGGCTGGAGGAAAGGCCCTGCACTGTCTCAACGTATATGTACAGGTACGTAACTAGTATAGAGGGGAATAGCCCCTGAAAGGAAATTAACAAAAGAAAACTAAAATTTAGGTACTTAGGTAGTTTTTAGAAGTAGGTAAGATAAAATTATTAGTTTTGACTTAGGTATAAGTTAATTTTACTTAGGTAGTTAAGTTTAAGGGGAGGTCCCCCCTGGATCTCTCGAAGGGGTCTTTATGTATGTTTTTCTGCGTAATAAAGACCCCTTCTGCTGGCCGCTAAGAGGCCTTGAAGTGGCCGCCAAGAGGCCACGACGAGAAGAGGAGGAACTTTTGTTCCTCCTAGGATTTATGGGTTCATACCCCGTCTTTGCAAATACAGAAGCAAAGACGGAGGTAAAAAGGGGGAACCTTTAATAAAAAGAAGATTTAAAGTTCCCCCCCTTCCCAAAATTAAGGCTAAAAAATAGCCTCCAAAACTTACCTTGCCAATTAGCAAGCTCTTGCTAATTGGTCCAAAAGTCCGAAATTCGACTTCTTCTTAAATTTCTTCATCCTTCTGTTTCCTATTTCCTTTTGGCCTCTTTATTGGGCCTAAGTTGTTTTCGTCTCTGGAAGTGAAACTCCGAGACGTTTGCTTTGCGCATTTGTGGCCATTAGTCTTAAGGGCCCTAAAAATCTCCCAAATCTCGCCACTTGAAGTGTGGCCCGCAAATGTTTGCTTTCCAGATTTATGGCACAGAAGCCATAAATCTAGACTCTTTGGCGGCCCGCGCACGTGGACTACCGTAGGTCACGACTTCGGTAGTCCAATCAAAGGTGATTGCAATGATCGCACCACACGCGCAGCCAATCAGCTACCTGGGGAGCGAAAGACCGCCCCCAGACAGGGTCTCGACTGGAAATTCGAATTTCCAGTCAGTGTCGGTTGAGACTTTAGACAGAGCGGTTGCTCTTCCCCTTTCGTCCGGTTGTTTGCCGGGGGAAATGCTGTCTTGAAGCCGTTATATGGAGGCCTAGACATTAGCATTTCCCCCCTTCCCCCCTTTCCTCTCTTAGGACGCATTTTCCTTTTCAGGTTGAGCTGGCACCGACACTCTAGGCCGGGTACAAACACCCCTGTGGACCCTTATGCCCTCGAGGCGGTCCACAGGGGGGCAATTCTGCTGCAAATCCTGGGGACCCTTATGCCCTCGTGGCGGCCCCCAGGACCCGATTTCTGACCCTACCGGGGCCCTAGGGCCCCGATGACAATCTAGCGCACACCTGATAACTGGGCCTAATCACCCCAGTTTTAGCATAATTTGTTGTTTTTGCACATGTGGAGGGTGTGGGCCTTTCGCCCCACCCTCTGGGGTTATGTTGGGTGTGGGTTTTCAGGGTGACTTGCGAGTTCCAAGCCCTCGCAAGTCAACCCCAATTATTTTTCGATTTTAGTCCGAAAACGCGCAATCCTACTCCCAGTTTTTTTTTAAAAACCAGTTTTCTCCCTAAAATCACCACTTTTTGGTGATCTAAAACCTTAAATTTCGGTCCCCTGTTCAGGTCTTCAAAAGTGCATTTTTGCTGTTTTTGCTCATCTCTCACCCAACTGTGAAAATAACCCAAAACTCCCAAAATTCGTCAAATATTTGGGGCAACCTAGGTTTTGAGGGGAGGACCCTTCCTGTTCCCCCCAAGCCCGGGAAGTTGAATAACTTCCCGGAATTGCCACACAACAGAATGCCCCGTTTTCCCCACAGCCGGCGGCCAGGCCCGCCGGCCATAATTCTCGCCGTGCCAATTAAAACCACTCACTGTTTTGTATTTGTGCTCTTTATAATTTGGCCGGTCAAAAAGATAGGATTGTTCCTAAAACTTGCTGCAAAAACGAATCTTTCACTTATACTTTAAATCAATTAATTATCAAGGTTTTAAACGGGGAAATCCGGCAGTCCCCCTAATTTAAACAGTGTTCTGTAGTTTGTTGTTTTGATAATAATTGCGACAGCAATTATTATCCGACTTGTGGCTTCCAGAACTCCCTCCAAAATTACACACGCAGAATCCACGCAACACACGAGCAATCACCTGGAAATGGCCATGACACGGGCCATTTCCGAATCAGAACGCATGTAGTTAGGTCCTAATTAGATTAATTAGCTTAGGTAGCAATTAGCATGGGAAGTAGCCCCATTTAGGCTTTAAGTTATTTTAATTATCAACTTCCGGGTTCCTCATGTAAATACCTTCGCAGAGAAGGTCTTGAGGCCCCGTGATTAACCTTAATTAATGTTTTGTGATTTGTATGCATGATGGGCACTTCATGTAAACTCCTCCCAGTTGGAGGTCTTGTCGCATGTCCGGACTAAATGAAAGAATGACATTAACTGTATGTGTGGGGCTACTCATGTAAATACCTCCAGTTGAGGTCTTGAGACCAGTCCAGTAAAATAATAATTAAAATAACTTAATTAATAATTAGGTAGGTAGTTAATAATTAATAATAATTAGATTAGGTACGTATCCGGGCCAGAAAAAAGAGCCCATGTTCGAATCTTGTATAGTTCATAGCCGATAATTGTTTGTAGTCTAGTTTTGATAATTGCCCAGTAGTTCAGATTTAGTAGTTGTTTTAGAATTGCTGTTAATCTGTAATTTTGGGACCCCGGAGGCCTGCGTAGGTTATCTTTCTTAAGATGTGGAGCCTCTGCAAGGAATGGGTCCCGCCAGTGATAATTAGGTAGGTTAGTCCGTTTAGGTTCAAATTTACGTAAGCTCATTTGCATATTCTGTCCTAGGGTTAGAATTAGGCTGAATACCGTATAATGTGACCAGGTTCGTAGGGAATAGTGTCCTAACAGTAGCAGACAGTACCAGGCGTAGTTTAATGCTGTGTACCCGTAGATTAGAGGGTAACAGTCCATAGTTCAGTATCCCGTTTCAGTTACAGCCGGTATTGGGCCCTAGGCGTTAGAATTGTCAGTATATGAGTTTCTAGGTAACCGTAGCTAGTTTAAGTTAGTTTAGTTCCATAATAGTAGATTCTAGTCAGTTAGGCAGTGTTGAGCAGTGCAGTCTATGTTCTATGTCCAGTCCCTTAGTCCAGTCCAGCCTCATTTGCATATCTGGCCGGAAACACCAGAACGGCCAGGAAAACGTTCAATCTTGTTCGAATGCACACCAAAACATCCAAAATGTCTGAATTCTGTCTGAAAGCAAAGAACAGTTAACAAAACACACACTAAGCACGTTTTGGGTGTCAAAACCCACACTTGGAAGCCTATTAGTCCGGATAATAGTTGCTGGGGTTCTAATCCCCACCACCGCTGTTTCTAATGGGTTTTAACCCATTTGATTCAGGTTGCCGTCCTGCTCTTTGGTGCCCTGATCAGTCTGTCGCCAGGATCAAGCCTTAACCTGTGCATCTAGTTTGGTAGTCAGTGATTGATGCGGATCAGTATCCTGTTCAGTTGTAATCAGTCGTAGCCAGTGGATCAGCTGGTGGTTCAGTGTCCAGTGTTCTCAGTCAAGCAGTATCAGTCTCAACCAGTCTTTTGGAATCAATTAGGTACTAGTTGGTGTACTCTTCGGTACAGTCGCATTTGGAAGGCAGAGACAGACGGCGTCACCTAGAATCGAATTGGGAAACTACTAACTGTGTGTTCAAAAAAGGCTAAAAGCAGCTGTTTCTATTCGGAAAACATGATGATGTTCAGTGGAGTTCAATCTGTCATCGTTATCATCTTTCCCAGCGAAATCTCTGTTCAGTTCAATTAGACAATCTTGTACTTTGCTTTAACTTATCTAATTATATTAGTTGTTCAGCCGATCGACCTTTTCGTATCTCGTCCGACACTCTTCAGCCCGTAACTGTAATTATCCATTTCAGGAACGGACCCCTCGTCTCTCTAAATTCAGTTGCCTGGGTAGCCGTTACACGGAGGCCCCAGAACTAATCCAAGCCGCTCCCTTGTGAGACTACTATAATTTACGTTAATTGTTGTGTTAATTGGTGTTAAGTCCCAGTCTATTGTTAGAGGGACAGAGCAAGCTAAAGAGGCTACGAAGAAAGGCCTAGGAGTGAGTCAGCAACTACGAGCTGAGCTAGTCAAGCACATAGGTTACCTTTCCGAGCCCGTAGTGTAATTGAGTTACGTGCAGGAAAAGTCCTGGAGACAGTGTGTACCCCTAAACCCAAACCAAACCTAACCAGTCAATACTAGAAGGGCAATTCTGGCAGATCAGTGTAATCTCTGTTCATTGTACCGTATCCTTGCATTGAACACCGTATCTGCTGGAATTGATAACTACAGTCTGTACTTTTGTGTCAATAAATTGTGTGACTTTCAGACTCGTCTTCAGCCTACTTTTCAGATCATCGTTCCCTGTCTTATCCGAGCTTGAGGATAAGACTGTATCAATTGGAGAGAGTCGATATAGAGACTATAAACCCCCTGGTGACCCCACTCCTCAAACGAACTCACGAATCCAAACCCCTACCCGGTCAGCCATTAAGCACGGTCTGTCAGAACACCACTACAGTCTGTACTTCAATCTAAGTGGAGATCTCTGAATCCCCACGCGCTGACCAGTGTTCTAGAGTGCTGATCAGATCTACAGGCCGAAGAAGCCTAGCCTAAGCCTAACCGACTACAGCCAATCTCACGACCCAAATCAGTTTACTTTCAGAATCAGCCCATAATCGTCAAAGATCTCAGTCACTCTATTACACGGCATAAACAAATTGGAGCCCCCAGTGAGGAACATCTCCCATCAATTCATCTCAGTGAGGAAGACTCAACACATCCCCTTGGATCTACAATGGATATGGACAACCCTGTTCCTGATAGCCAGAACTACCGGAATTCTGACTACGAGAGTGAAGACAATCAGGATCCCTCCATGATGCCACCCCCACCGTATGCCCCTGGCTCTGGAGGAGGATTCAGGCGCAGCCGCGTCTCGTTTTCAGGCGGACCCGGAGGTCCCCCTGATCCCAATGGCCCCGGCGGCCCCGGCGGCCCCGGCGGTCCCGGTGGTCCTGGAGGTCCTGGCGGTCCTGGAGGTCCTGGTGGTCCCGGAGACCCTCATAACCCTCCTGAACCTAACAACCGCCCGGACTCTCCCGCCAGCTCTGATTCCGCAGAATTTCATGGAATGGGCAATATCCTGGCCTCCCTACAGAGAAGCATTCACACCCAGGCCGTTTCCTTTTCTTATAGGGATATGCCCACCTTTTCCGGGAAAGACTATGAGAATTTTGATGATCATCTGGCGAACTACGAAAGATTCTGCCAACGACTCAGTATGGATGACCATCAGAAGGTCATGAATTTCTCCTCTACCCTCCGAGGACGTGCGGCAGAGATCTACAAGTGCCTGCCCCGAGGCGCCATGCGACCCTACGATTGGGATGCCTCGGTAGCCGTGCTGAGAGAGCACATGATTCCGCCGTTGACCGGAATGCACGCCTCAGCAAAGCTGTTCAGCATTAAACAACTGGCCCATGAATCTGTTGCAGATTACTCCCTCAGGCTACAGAAGTACGCCCGCATTGCCTGGGAAGATGGAGCGGACCCGGACATGTTGGAAGCGATCAAAGTCCGCCTGTTCCTGATTGGCTTGAGGAATGAATTCAAGCCTCATGTCCCTATGGACACGCAGGACTATTCCCTCGCCTTCAAAAAAGCCCGCGAAGCCGAAGGCGTATACCCCGGAGAAGGGACTCCTGCCTTTCTGGAGCTAGATCCGGAAGGGAACCTCACTTCCGGAGGACTTACAGGGCCTGCTCTTGTTACTGCCCTGTCATCTCTGGTGCAAAGCACCGCTTCTCTGGCTACAGAAGTCCGCAGTATGAAGGATAGTAGTGGATCAGGGAACAACAGAAAGAGCTCCCCGCCTCCTCAGCGGTCGGACAACAAGATCCCCTTTCCCAGCGATTACCGCTGCTTCAACTGCGGCAAGGGCGGACATTCGCGACGAGAATGTCGGGCTCCCGGTGGAGGCGCCCACCGGCCCCGAAACGACTATTCTGGACCCCCCCGGAACAACAACCCCAACAACCGAAATGGTGGAAATGCCGGGAATTCCAGACCCTTCAGCGGACCTCCCAGATTCCAGAATGACCCGAACGGGGGGAATCGGGACTTCAATGACCGGTCCCAACCCCGAAATGGACCATCCTATCCGGACCATCAGGAGCGCAATCCCAGGCCTTCCTGGGGTAGAAACGAGGACCGAAACGCCTCGGAATCCGTCCATGCCCCCTATGGGTCCCGATTCGCTGACGTCAGACAGCATCAACGCCCTGGACCCTCAGTAATCCAAACTTTGGCCGCTGTCCCACAGGAGTCCAAGGTAAGTTTCAAGGCCCCGAATCCCGCCGTGCCTACCCAGATCCTGCGACTTGAGCAGGAAATTACCGATCTTGGCGGACAGTCATACTCTACGCCGCCTTATCTCAAGGGATTCACCCAGAGTAACCACACCTCGTTCACTCTGGACGCTGTGACAGAGAAGTTGGACCGGGAACTCTATTCTCTGCCGATGTATCAGAAGCCTATGTCTGTGAAGTGCCCGGCCATGTATAAGACGGCCGCCCCTATGGAAACTACCTATGGATTGCCCTTCCACCCCGATCGTGTCTATGCTGGGAAAAGTGAATCCTCTGCCGATTCGCCCCCGCCTGCAAAGGCTCCTGAGGCGAAGACCCAGCACCCCCAAAATGTCGCCCCTATTGGCTTCCAGAATCCCGACAAGGTGGATCAGAAGCCAGTGATTCCAGTCCAGCCCGTGGGATCTCACAAGACTGAGAGGTCCCAATCTCTGGGACGAGGACGCGCCCTGCTGCGAAGTCCCGAACGCCCTGATCTCGTCAAGACGGGAAGCCCCTTGGTCCGGGCCCAGTCAGTCCAAGCACCTCGACGTCTGGAAGTGGATCTCGGTGAAGCCGTCCGAGAATTCAGGATCCAGCTTGGATTGCCATCCCTGGCCCAGGTGGAATCAGTCCTGGAAGCCGCTAACCTGCCCTATCCTGGCCAGCGCAAGCTTCCCGAGAAGGACGCGGAGCACCGACCACCCGCAGATCTGGAGGCGGCTCGAGAAACTGCCCGAAAGCTGCTGGCTCAAGCCGGAATGGCCATTGAAGAAGATGACCCCATCCTAGATGCCGGGGAAAATGTCTTCCCCTACCCTGAACATTCCGAACTGCCGTCCTCCCCCGAACCAGACAGGCCTATCTTTGACTATGATCCCTTCCACTTTTATACATATTCCAGTCCTGAAGAATCTGATTATGATCAGGACATCCTGCCGATCGTGGCCAATGCAGAAATGAGAGAAATCCGAACAGCCGAAGTCCTTGTCGACGGAAAGGCGCAGAAGAAAGGATCGGCCAGAAAGGCCCAGAAGAAGCAATCCCAGACCGCCCCCCAGTCACAGGTAGGGACCCTAGTGCCAAACTGTGTCCTATGCCCTAAGGATATCCGCTTCCTGCGCCGGCTGCTAAAGGACATCCGGACCCGAGAACGGAAACGCGCCCAGCAAGACGAACGCCGAATCTGGCAGCGAAAGAAGGAACGTGAACGCTGCTGGGCCGCCCACAAGAAGTATTTGGACGCTAAGGCCAAGCTGGCCGCGGAGAATCCTGTCCGGCTCACCACAGACGAGCCCTCCAGTCCAGAACGTCCTCGAACGCCGCCTGCTCGGAAATATCCCGGACGAGCTCGGTCCGCACCCGCCAGAAGACAGCTTGTGGTTTCTGCCACTACAGCGCAGACCCCACCCCCAAAGTCGGAGCCACATGCCAAGAAGGCCTCAACCGGTCGAAACTGCCTCGACGGAGGAATCCCGTTCCCCATCATCCTGATGTGGATGGTACTGGGCCTGCTTATTGCCTTTTGGGTGCCTGGAGTTAAGGCACAATTTGCAGACGATTACTTCGCTGAAAGAGCCAAATCTATGCACTCAATGGTCTCCACTCAATGGGGATTGGCCCTATCTCCTAAAGGATTGATGGCCACGTACGAACGATCCGAGTATATCCCAATTCTGATTCACATGAAAATGCCTGAGCCTCCTCGAGTCAAGAAGATGAAAGCCTGGCTGTCATTTTGTACCCTGTGCAGCGGACAAAGGCACGACATCCCGGACCATCTGCTGTCTCGCTGCAGTAAGTGCGGTTCTAGTCTCAGTTCGGACAATGACTGGCCGTGCAGTCTGTGTCGCGTGCCTGCCGAAAACCAGACGGAGCAGATGCGGGCCAGATGCAAGACCTGTACGACTCACCGAGAAAGGGTCCATGAATGGCTCGTGGATTGTCCGCACGAACCTCACCTGAACAGTTTGGTTCAGAATATCACGGACGAGTATCATGAGATGTACAGCGGAATCCTGAACACCCAATATTACTCAGCCATCATGAAGATAATATGCGAAAAGAGCCCCATCCTCTGCCAACTCCTCCAACTCCCAAATATACTAGTTACAACGATTCCCTGTACTCAGACCACGGATATCAGTCGATTCCACTCCCGGCTACCGATTCACCGGAGCAAGAGAGCCATTGGAGCCATCATTGGATTGGTTGGTCTCGGAATGTCCATTTCCAACACTGTACATTTGGATAAGGTCCAAAACAAGGTCAATGCCATCATTGAGGCGACCCATAAACTGGACGAGCAAGTCCTAGCTCATCAGGACGCCCTAGAAAAGCTGGTCGAAGCGAACGAGCAGATCTATTCCTTCATGCACTATTCCCTGCAGGAATTGCTCGGTCTGATTAATTCCGCTCGTTGTGAGGCGTTCACTACGAGACACTCACGTCCAATATTCCCTCATCGTTTCCAACTTCGAACATTCCCTCAAACACAGCATAGACAGCGTGATGACCACAGGATTGGACGGGAAAATCTCTCCCAGCCTGATCGGCTACAAGATCATCCGGGATATCGTCAACAATCACGCCCAGCTGAACCGATCCCTGCTGCGGGACGAGCCCAGCCTGATCTACCGATTTGGTCAGCCTCCCTCCTGTGCGAATGGATATTCGTAAACTGATTTTTGGTTTATCTTGGAAGTTCCTACACCGACCCGCGCAGATGTGGCTCCTATCTACGAGGTAAGTAACGTGAATATAATACGCGGCCCCCACAGTAACACCCAGGTTGAAGGCGCCCGTGCCACAATTCGTCAGACACGAAGTGGGCCACAAAAGTTCCCAGCTTTTCCGAAGTCAAGCTCGATGAGTGCCAATCGTCTCCCGGTCTTTGGTTATGTGGCCCCGACTCCCTAGTGGCCACAACCCGATCAGCCTGCCTAAAAGCCATTGGCTGTGTCAAGCCTACCATTGGATACTGCCAATTGCCGCCAGCAAATGTTGGTCAAGGTCATGAC